>JAFBJQ010001826.1:172028-209086 GCA_016785345.1 Trinectes maculatus | reverse complement strand
ATTTTGTTTCAGTGCTTGTAAATCAAGTAGGAACAACAACCTCTGCAACTACTGTTCCACTTATCAAAGCCAATTACTGTGCAACTTAAATAACAGAAGCCGTAAACAATGTGAAATGTTATACAATGAAAATGTAAAGGATTTAAACTTTATCCAGGAGACGATAAAGAAAGATTTCCTCTCTACAGCGCTCACTTGGCGCGATGATGGATCTCTGTCGTCAAGGGGGAGACAACATCAGAGAATTAGACCATGAAATCACCTTGAAATACGCCTCCCGCATGTAATAAAGCACCTGTCATTCCATAGTGTGAGAGGGAGTAGAGATGCATGATGGGAGCAGATATATTAAAGACACTTTTTTTTCCCCTATGTCAGCACACAGGCAGTGAGAAGGCAGGTCGACCGCATGAGTCTGCAGTCGCAGAGGCTGTAAGCTGATCCTCATAGTCTAAGCACATCCTCTGTGCCGGGGTCCCCTTTCTGCCAGGATCAGACACACACACACATGCGCACACACACGCACTCGTTCATGCACTCGTTCATGCACATACTCACATTCCTGTGCAGGCTCTGCAAGGGGCAGGCGCAGTGTGCTGGAAGCTCAGAGCCCAGTTCCTCAGAGTGAGCGTCTCTCTCTCTCTCTCTCTCTCTCTCTCTCTCTCTTTCTCTGTCTCTCTCACTCGCCCCCAGTCGTAAAGTCAGACAGCAAAGGAGGAAGGGAAGGCAGTGAGACCGGGGGAGGTCTGACGACACCATCTCAGCTCACCTATCCCGAGTGCGCAGGCTGATAAATGCAGCTGCACGCCCTGCTCACATCTGGCTTTGATTGATCCTGGAGGAACATCACGGTTTTGATCAAACACGCTGACACGACCCCGCAGGCGATGTGTGCGACCTCTTCTGCCAGGACCAACATCTGAAAAGAGCTGTAGGAACATAGCATGTGTAAGTGTCCATGGCTGGATTCTGCAGTGGCAGTGGCTGTCAGTGCTGGAGGTCCAGCATGAGGATGGATGAAACATGTTCTAGGCTCCCGGTGTCCTTCAAGCTCAACAAAAGAAGAAGCAACTGAAGATACAAGATCTTAAATCATCAGTGACCTTTTTTTTTTCTTCTTTTTTTTTACCCCCCCAGGGTTAAATGATGCTGTGGTTCAACTTTGGCCACCACTTGCTCTCGCTGGCGGCACTTCTGGTGATTGCGAGCTGTGGAGGAGGGGAGCAGAAGAGAGGGACGGATAGCAGCGCCAGCGGCGCAGGTGGCAGCAGCAGCAGCAGCAGCAGCAGCAGCAGTGGAGCCAGTGGCGGGAGCAGCAATTACAGCAACAGGCGTTTCCATAAGATCCAGCATGGCCAGTGCACCTACACCTTCATTCTACCTGAGGAGGAGGGAGCTGGAGGAGGCTCCTGCAGGGAGGCCAAAGCTGGCAGCCCGCAACACAACGCCAACTCGCTCCAGAGGGACGCCCCACCACCTGAGCCAGACTTTCCCAGCCAGAAGATCCAGCAGCTTGAGCACGTCATGGACAATTATACCCAGTGGCTGCAGAAGGTAAGGGAACACCTCAGGTGGCAACAAACCTATAGTGTGTAGCTGCGTTTGCTTTGTCGAACTTTTCTGACTTAAAAATAACAGAATCGTTGGTCTAAGTGTTGGACTGAGAGAGGAATGCTGTTGAAGTTACCTTTTTTTTTGTTGTTGTGTCTACACTGAACTTCATCGCCTTGCGTCTGCAACATCCTCGCTGGAGACTGTTGAGACTGTACCCGTTTCGTTTTGAAGCGGTTGCGCCACGTTGCATAGCTGATTGAGATATTTATGTTTCCGCGGGTGTGTGTGGTCTCAGTTGGAGCGTCGGTCTGTGGCTTCACTAGATAACTTGTTTGACTCTGTGGACCAGGCTCTCAGATCCGAACCGATCCTGCGTCCGCTGTTTCTTCCTCGTCGACGCTTTGTTTGTCAAAGTGTCTGTCAGCAGGCGAGATAATGTGCTCCAGGAAATTAACATGTTTTATTTTTTACCCCCTCCGCATTTGTCATGAAATTCAAAAAAAAAAAAATAAATAAAATGAGGGAGAGAACATTTTTTAGCAAAACAAACTGAGAAGACCACATATCACATAAAATTTGAATTCGCTGATAAATTTGTAAAACACATGGAGTGTAAAGTTTCATCCGAATCCATATCGACTCCGGTCTGTCGTTATGTAACTGTGTACATTAGCGGGATTGAACTTTTTGTTCTGGCTGTCACACGGCTGTCTGAATTTCAAGCTTCCACACACATCTTGCACAATGTGTCTCCATGTGTCGGCTCTGTTCCCGTTCCGCAAAACAAAACTCCTTTTTTTCACCCCTCCCTCCTACTTTCTCTCGCTGAGTAAATTACCTTTGGAGTAAATTCCACACATGTCCAGTTGAGTGGCACAGCGCGTCGGCCACAGAGCAGAGGTAGTTGTATGTCCGTCACCTCCTGTCCTCCAGTGGGCTGTCTCTTTAATGGCAGGAAGTCAGCGAAGGTCCCGGGAGACACTCGCAGGAGGAAGAGACAGGGGAAGAGAATTCTCCCTTTATTTATTCAAGGCGAGGATGTGTGAGTATAACAGAAAAATCCAGACTCACATGGAAGATGAAAAAACTCTCGAACCCGTTTGATATCGCTATACACAACAAAACAAACAAACCCCTCTTATTATATCTGCGCTGATACAATGTTTTTTTTTTTGTTGAGCTACAAAGTCCGGGTTTATTTATAGGGCCACCAAGGTGTTTACTATGTTCAAATATGGCTCCACTGTAAATGTTGATGAGTTGTAAATTGTGAGTCCGTTGCTGATATAGCCTGGCAGCCACCCTTGCTTTTTTAAGCTTTGAGACTTTGTGTCTCCAAAGACAGCGAGACGTTCTCCCTGAAACGAGTAATGAATCAAATAAACAAACCGGCAAATTCGGCAGAAACGGCGTTGTTGCTCATTCTGCTGCTGCGCAATGTTGTCTTTCTCCAAATTGGATTATAAAGTCCGATGTGGACTTATTGCTCAGAGCTAACGGTTTATTGTTTTTGACAACAAAGCAAAGTGACGACTGCAATAGGCAGATAACACCTGATGGGTTTGATGGATCACCAAGGGGAATTAATCAACCTGATTTCCATCAATACCCTGGGTCCGTTCATTAGCAATCTGCGTATCCGCCCACATCTGTCTGGACTGCGCAGTTGTGCGCCTGCTTTTCATTTACTTTTGCAAAGTCAACTCTTCACTCCTCAGCTCGGAGGAAAAAGTCGTTTCTCATCAATTAACCAGGCATCGGTCAGGGTACATTACTGCGGGACGTTGATGGCGTTTGTAAGTAGGGAGGCTACTCCACCCTCTGGTTTCTCTCTAAGCCATAACTGTCTACGTCCAAATGAAATATTGCATGAGAGGGATTTTGAGATTACAGAACAGAATCTGTGCAACATCAAGTTATCGCCGAGCTGTATGTCACTGTCTTTAGCACAGTTTAGCCGAGGAACTTACTGTACATGGTGTATGTCAAAGATTAAGACAAAAAAAGTGCATTTGTGTACAAAGGTGTTGGCGTAGGTGTGTGGCGCAGACAAAATCGGCAAAAACGAAAAGCTGACCCTCTTTATTGGTGACAAGAAAAACCTGTGTGGTTTTTTTTTTCTGCACGGCTCCCAAAAGCGTTCCATGTGTCAAGCAAGGCCACGGGTTAAATAACACCAGCTCTATCTTTGCTCAGTGGACCTCATCCGTCCGTGATAGCACAAGTGATACTAAGAAAACACAGCGGCAGCACTGGTAGACTGAGGGTTTGACTAATGAGACCTCCAGAGTAACTCTCTCCTTAGATGTAAAAATGGGAGCACGTTCAAACGTCTGCCATCAGCATTGATACGATCATTATTCTTCCCGGATGTTTCATATGTAAAACTAAAAAAGGGGGATGAGATGAAATAATAGGTGTGATGAACAAAATTCAATTAAATTCCCTTGATGAAAAAATGCAAACGCAAAAAGTAGAATGTAGACGGATCAGCATGAGAAAGAAATTGGCGTAGGCATTTTTAGGGGACGCTTAAACACACAGTGGTAATTGAGGCTAATAATGTTGCATGACACACACACAGACACACACACACACGCACACATCAGGATGCAGTTAACATTTTTCATTAGACAGAAGATTAAGTGTCCCGGCCCGGTCAATCTATCTTAATCACGCCAGCGTTTTTACTGCTTGTCTCCAATGAAAGTCGGCCATGATGTTGCTCCAACCCCGGCCCTGATGAAAGAGGTGGACGAATGAGACCACTGCAGATAGCGCCGCCGTGCCTGAGCGCTCGGCCCAGTGTGGGGGGTGGACCGTTAAAGTGATGCAGCAAACAGCTGTTGGGAAGTAACTACCCGGGGATAGAATATATGGACCCTGATAACATTCCTGACCAGTCAAAGGTGGCTTGTGTTTGTCCAGGAATTACTTCTGTGGCCTGTCTACAAGGTCGAAGGACCTCAGACGAGCCTGGCTCTGACCTCAAGGAGGAAATCCAACAGGAGACATGCTACTTCACATTCACTGATACAGAAAATGTCATTTTAATCATAGACAATATGAAGAGACCTCAGAAGCTGAAACTTCTAGTGAGTAATAAAAGAGGACAAAGTCTTAAATATTAGATGTCAACAGCTGAACTGGAGCTTTAAAAGTTGGTTTAAAAATGAAGAGAAGATGAAGCAACTGGTGTTTGGATTGGTGTATTGTTGTTGTTAAGTCTTTTAGTGACCTGGAGGATGCTTAGGATCATGTCACATCCCACAGTTTATCATGAGAACCCGTTTCTACTCTCTACTATTTCAACAACAATGGAAAACTTGGCACAGACAGAGGTTCAATACACCGAGTTGTGTTTCTGCTCTCGGGAGTGAAAGCGATAGATCTTCTCCTCTCCCTCCTGGTGGAGACAGTAGAGAGTAGATGAGCTGCAGTGTTTCTTGAGAAGGCCCACCTGTGCCAAACTAAGCCGGTGAACAAAAGGGAGGAAGAAAAACTGTTGTTGTTGTCTTATCCCTGTGAAATTCCCATCATTCTGCCTCTCGGCCAAAATAACTGTGCCACATAAGCAGCGGTTTAAGTGGATCTGGTGACATGTGTTTCCTCCTCATAAAGGGAGCTCGTTCGAGGGAAGGCTGAATATGTTTCTCTACTTAATACGTAAAGAAGGCCACACAGCATGCCTGCGGATTCAAGGAGAAAGCATTCTATCTATTTTAGGGGTGACTTCCTCTGTAAGGGTTTGTTTTCGATGATCATGCGGGCCAAAACTAACAAGTGGGTGATGCAGAAAGACGAGGAATAAAAAGTTCTTCCTTCCCGACCCCAAAGCTTGTAAAAAGGAAACCATGGTAATTGCTTAAGGACATTGCAACAC
This sequence comes from Trinectes maculatus, assembly GCA_016785345.1. NCBI lineage: Eukaryota > Metazoa > Chordata > Actinopteri > Pleuronectiformes > Achiridae > Trinectes > Trinectes maculatus. The sequence goes on along the minus strand of JAFBJQ010001826.1, from coordinate 203,649 downwards.
CAAATTCCAGACACTTTGTTGGTTGCATGGAGAGAAAAGGGAAGTAGAGATTTCTGGAAGAGCCGTAGTACAGTAGTTCCTCATGGATCTGTACGCGCAGACTAACATTTCATGTTGCTGTTTTCAGGAAAAGGGGCATTTAGTGGTTTTGTCACGCTCGATATGCTGACTTAACTTTCTTCTGAGGGCCCCCTCACAAATCAGATTCAAGTGCAGCTGATGGCATCAACAACATGAGCAATGAATGAAGCTGTACATTTCACCGTAATTTGGGCTAGGTGTCGAGTGTACCTTCTTGCAGCTATAAAGCAGGCACGCAATTCCTTTTTCCATCACTCTTTTCCGAGAATCGCTCTCTGGCGGTTTCTCCGTTTGGAGATTTATTTTGTTTTAATTACGAGGCGCAAGGAAACAACGCAGGATTTATGGCGGCCACGCTGAAAACAGCGACGCTATCTTGTAGCTTTGCGCCCACTGGTGGATCGGTGGGATAAATCAAAAGTAGCCTCTGATGAGTTTGTGTTTCCATACACCCCGGAGGATATTCACCTCAGTAACGGTGCTAATTTTTCTTCATTTGGTTGCCTGAGGTATGATGAATGTGAGCGGCCTGCAGCATGTTGCTCAGGTATGGGATGGATCTTAGTGACAAACAGACTATAATCACAAAAGTGTGACAGACGCAGAGAAACAATAGCGTTCATATCGAGTCTCTTGAAAACTGGCGACAAGACACCTAAAGTTTAGCACCTAAACCCACTTTAACTGCAGGGTTACGAGTTTGTGAGTGCACGCAACCATTTCACACAGTCAGGGTCATTTAATCCCTTGTTCGCAAAAATATATCGATTGTAGCTGCTTTTGTAAAAAATGATGGATTTAAGTGCTCTGTGGCGAGTCGTTAAAAGTATGGAAGTGATATGTTGATCTTATATTGCACTGTGGCATTTGTGAATGTTTTCTCACAAAATGACTGAAACACAAGGACAAAAAAATAAAAACCCAGTAAAAGAATGAGTATAAATAATATTATTTTGGGCAGGCAGGGGAAAGCCATTAGTAGTGAGTGTAATATGGTCGTAAGAGTTGCCAAAGGACCAAAGTTTACAGCTGTATCTCTGCCACTGCTGAGGCTGAGTGATTACGAGCCAAATATGAGATAATAATGGTTTCGATAGAGCGAAACATTAGACGTTATAGTCAATCTGAGTGCACAATTAGTGGGCAAGTGCAGTTGTGTTATCGCAGCCTGCCGCAAATCATGACTGCGCTTGACCGTGCTTCAGTCAGAGAACCCGCTGTTATCGCCGCTGTATTTTTGTTTTATCATGACTCTCGATAAACAGAGACGATGATAATGCGTCTCACTCGTATCTGCCGTGATTTATTTTCCTCCATGCTTCAGGTTCAGCTGTAAATCAAAGCGTGATGATGAAGGTGAAGCGAATCAGCCTGAAAAAAAAAAAAAAACTAAACAAAAAAACAAACGCGTTTGATAATTTGAGGCGCTTGCAGCAGATACCACAGGACGTCGACACAGTGTGAATTTATAATAACGTGTCAATATTTTTATTTTTTTTTTTACTCACAGGAAAAGATAACAGTGAGAAAACATTTGTGTTTTGCTGATTCTGGCAGGGCGAGCGGGAACATAAAAAACTCACCGTATGTTTAAACGCTCTCGCCTCATCTTATGCTTTCCCAAGTTTAAGTTGTATCGACAATTATTAATCCCTAAAGTTAATTCTGTCTCATCTCCGAAGTAGGGGAGAAAAATTCCTGAGGCGTCTCCGCGGCCAACTCTCCCCACAGATGTTCCGCTGTGACTGGACGTCTTTGTCCGTCGACGCCGGGGAACCTTCCAGTGGTACCAGAGGACAGGACCGCTTCACCTTTTGTCTCAGAGCTGTGGATCGAGTGTCAGGACTGTGAACGACGGGAAGCATGTGAACGTGAAACAAAGGGAAAAGGATAGAAAGAGAGAATCAGAGTGCAAGAACACTGGGTGGAAGATAAACCGCTTCACTCCCTCGCACCGTGGGTTAGATAGCGCTTCAGATGACTAATGGTTGGCCCCGTTGTCTTTGTTTTGCTCTGGCGGTGCTGGGATATGAGCCACTTGTTCTTAAAGCTTTCATCACATTCGGGGGAATTACCTCACTTATTTATTTAATCTTCTTGTCCCTCGGTGTCGGCGAGCGGGGAGAGTTGCCGGGCGAATACCGTGTGTTGCATTAACTTACAATTACGAACCCACACATGTTGACGGTAGACAGCTTGGAGCTATGCGGAGTGGCAGGCTGATTATAGCCCGTGTCTGCTTTATGTGGGTGGTTTCGACAATAGAGCGTGTCAGGTCCCACTTTACTGGTTAAGTGCAGTGCTTGTTGAGGCAACTCGTTCGGCCTGTCTCGGGGACGCAGAGATATACAGTAGATGGTGATAAACACAAACGGCGTATACAGCCACAGATCTGAATATATGTATGGAAAACAGGAGCTCGGTCTTGACCGTGTCCAGAGCAGTGTTTGCCTGAGCCAGGTTTTCCACAGTACCAGGGTTTTCATTGGCACAGAGAGTGCAGAAGTAAAAGGGGTTGAAATGGTTTCTGTTTAAAAGATGCCCTTTTATAAACGCATTCACACTGTTGACCTTTCTCTCCTGGTGTCATTTATAAGACTCTGCACGAGGAGCGACGGGAATAAAAGTATTGATTTTAGAAAGGACCCATCTGGCCTAATCTGTTTAAACACACATTTATAGATCTTTGGAGCAGTGAATGTCAAGATGGCAAATGTGCTCATTTATTTGCGTATCCACAAGACGCGCTGCATTTAATCACATTTAGTTCTGGGTTCTTTGTTTGCATTTGAGGTCTCCATCCACCCCTGAGGGAAACATCTGCTGATTTTGCCGATCTGCCATTTACGTGCAGGAATCCTGGAAATAGTAACAACGACGAAAACGTCGGCAATTCAGTTGTTTGACCGTTGATGAAATTGATGGTGATGATCTCCAAGAAATCATGGAAGCAATTCTTACTTCAAACTAACTATTCACAATGTTTGGTTTGAAACATGGATCCTCGTTGTGCCTTTTGGTCTTGTCCACCAGGAACCTGAACGAATGGCTCCAAATGGTTTCTGCAGGTGTTGATGTGTGTCACAGTGGAGGGCAGACCGACTGCCGTACGACGACGTAACAGGAAACCTCCCATAAATCTGTCGCGGATCGGAGAGATGGCTGTCTGTGTTTACGACTGAAATACAAATGGTTCTTGATGTTTATTTAAGTTGACCGGTCCTGAGATGAGAGGCTAATCCTCTGGTGGCCTGTGTGTATGTTTCTGCAGGCGTGAGCATACAGAAGGCTCTGTGGTCACGCCAGTGTCCGTTTCTGCTTCTGAGTTTGTGCATGACACTGCTTGACGTGCACACGGGTCTGTATTTGGATGGGACGACCCTCAGCTTAACTGATGGCCTGGAAAAGGATAAAACGCAATCTTCTGTCTCTGGGTGCACTTTAAAGCTCCGGGAGAAAAGAGCCTGTCACGTTTTGTCTGCGTTTGTCAAACAGCACTTTGCTTATGAGCTTATGAGGTGTTGTACATTCTAATGATGCATGATGTCTGCGCTGTCTCCTCTGCACGACACAGAGGAGTCTGGGTGAGAGAAATCAGTTTAATGCCAGTTCTCTTTAACGACCCTCCATGTTTGGGTGAGAAGTAAAAACAGGGTTAAGTTTTAACTGAGGAAGCTTTTTTTGGTAAATTTAAAACACTGGGTATAATTTCCTTCATATAATAGTATAAAGATTCCTTTTTTTAAAAAAAATTAATTAGATAACTGCATTTCACTTTGGAGTTTCATGTTTCACTTTTTTTTTTGAGTCACTTTGGCCGAAAACCTGAGTTTTTAAAGTTCATTCCTCGTCTTAGAAATGACGTTTGACAACAAAGAAGAAAACTTTGCCTCTTGATCCACTTTGTACCTGAAAGCTTCAGCTGGGCCAGGGACTACAGGAAGGACCGCAGGATGAGATCTTTATGTGAGGCGTAGACATGGCAAAACTACAGATCTGAGCTCATCAGTAAATGTCGGTGGAAATTATACGATGGTCTAGTATGTTTTGTTTTGCAGTATAACGTTATGATTATCAGTTAAATTGCGCTGGTTTTAGTTATTTGATCCATCCTCTTCGTTTTGACTCAGTACTTCAGCCAAAAAAATGCAAAAATAAACTGGAACCTGTGCTAATCAAAGGCCAAGAACTATACATATAGTGCACCAAGCTTTTTTTAATTATCCCTGCAGCAATTATCCCAGAATATGTCTTTTTGTGCAAATATTTACTCCGTGACACAGAAACATGAACGTTATCGGTATTTCCATCCATCATCTGGTGGAAGTTAGACGGGAGCAAAGTTGTCTCCTGCTGCAGCATGGCAGTGATACAGTAGTGGCTATGGATGATCTGCTCATTATCATTAACCGTAGCATCTATTTTCTTCCTCTCCAACAGTCATGGTGAACCTTGGGTCAGTCTAAAGCAGTTCCATGTGGAGACGTCAAACTAAACTACTGCACCTCCTCTCCCTTTAGATTGAATGTTGTTTCAGCATCACTAAGGGGAAATTCAGGCACATGTGCAAACACACGCACTCCCCGCCGCTATAACGTGCCGCCATTACTTCTTCACGCCGCCTCATGCATGCCACCGGTGCGATATGTAGGTCAGCGTGTGCGTTCGCCACCAGCAAAAGCAACAGCGGGAGAAAAGAAAATGAGTCATGGGTAACACAATCTGGTCGCAGATACGATAGCGTCAGTCCATCTTTGGTGACTGAAGCAAAGGAAAGCAGAGGGTGAAAGAAAGACCGGGGGTAGGGGGGGGCGGGCGGGGGGGGGGGGGGAGGGGGCCAAAACAGGGGGGGGCGGGCGGGGGGGGGGGGGGGGGGGGCCAAAACACAGCGAGATAGAGTGAGAAAGTGAGAAACTGCAAGGCTGCGGTGGGCCATCGCTGTGGTGATTGTAACCTGGGTCGACTACGGGGAAGGTTTTATAAACTGTGGCGTCTTGTGGGCGTGAAACATAAACACAAATGTGACATTGAAGAAAATGACCCCTGTCATTTAGATGCCCATTCTTTTTGATTAGCTGAGACACTTGGACACTTGGCTTGATAGATAGAGGTGCTGGCACTCCACATGCAGCGCTGCAATCCCCACCCCCATGCTTTACCCATCCTAGAGGTATAACATACAACAATGTGCATGGCAATGTTTCTGCATAGTAGAACAAAAAACATGTCGATATGCATCTACTTCTACAGATTTTAGGTGGAAAGTTCGAGGGTACACAGAAATGCTATCTCAAATATTTGGATGTGAATGCCCCCACCGTGGGATGGTGGGTTTGTGGTTTTACTGTGGCAAAGGGGGCAGAGTGACATGGCCCATTCGACCGACAAAAAAAAAAGAAAAGGCATCATCATGCACATTCTTGCTTGGATGTGTCCCTGATGGACGATTCCCATGTTGGATAACTGCGTCACAGTTATCCATCAGATTGCCCCTTTGCTGGTGCTCACCATGAAAGACCTCTGGATGGACGAGCAGGTCTGAGTTTGTTTGGTTGTTTGGTTTTCATTACGCATTCCCATGTCTTGGTCGAATACAAGGACTTCCTCTCCCATACAGTCAGATACGCATAATTAATTAGAGTAATTTGGAGGGGGGCCACTTTACCGTTAGAGGGCAGGAGTGAAACCGGAGGATTTGTGAAAATATACATTCATGCCTAAGCTCCACTTCACTGTGTTTGTTTTCATTTCACATGAAGAGAAACCACGTGACGCCTCTGATAGCGATCGTTGCATCTGCCCGAGGTACGAGTCAGACATGAAAGAAATGAGCAGAGCGTAGAAATAAAGTACTGTGTGTGTGAGCCAAGAGGAGGTCAAATGGGTCCTTTCATTTTCAAATTGCGTGACAGGGCGTTGTGTGAAAGTTTAGGGGTATGTGCAGTGATTTACGTTGTAGCCATGTGCTACTATTGGAATATCTTCATGAAGAAGAGCCAAATCTTCCTCGTCTAGACCAACTCGGAGAATTCATTTCCGCAATGAATTCTGATCAGAAAAACAAGCTGTCCACCCCGTTGTACCAATAGCAATAAAAGTAAAGCAAACATTGCTGTTGGATGCGTTCACACCTTCCCCACAGTGCTGCAGAACTCAACTTAATTTCCACTTTTTTTATGTCCATTCGAGGGTCAGGCTTCTCATAACCCCGATGTCAAAAACAAATTTGTGTACCTCAACTAAACGTTCAAACGTTACAGTCTCAGGCCTGTTCATCTCACGCCGGCTCATAGTTAATCATGTGAGCTATGTCGTGTAGCCATAACACTGTCAGGACTCCTGATTTAGATTCTCCTTTCAAACTAAATTCACATTGTGCGATTTCTAGAGGTGCTATGTTCGTCGCCACGTAGAAAAAAGTTAAAAATAGATCATCAATGTCAACCCCGTGCCTGGTTGGAAACGTGATCATAATAACAGTAACAGCAAATTGTCATAATAATGTTTTTTGAAACATCTCATTAATTTTTCCAAAGGAAACCAGAAACCACAAGAGCATGTCCAGCCACATTTTCAGTTTAGATATTTGACCTCATAAATAATTTTTTATATCTTTAATGAGTTAGCATCTTCTCCTCCAGATACTCTGGCCAAAGACACGCATATTGCATTGAGGTTAGAATAATTGGAGACTCTACATTGCTTATAGGTGTGAGTGTGACTGTAATTTTTTTTTCTTTTGGCTCCGTGAGTTGGCACCGTACTCGACTGGTGACCTGGGATTTGCTGCAGCTCCAGCTCTAATGGATATACAGAATAGATGGATGGATCTCAGATTTGACTCAACTTAAGCCAGATTTCTGCCAATTTATGTTGAAATCAAGCTGTGGGTGTCTGTTGTTCCAACTCGAAATAAATTAGCCATTTACACGGTGCTCGTTATTCATCTCAGAGTCATTACATCACAATTCAACATAACAATTTCCACTCTTTTTTTGTTTTACAAATTCTTAACGCGGAATAATTGTTTAAAAGAACGTTCGGTTTACTCGTACTCGACAATTACTGGAAAATCAATTTGGGGATAAACGCTCTGTTTGGGGTTTTTTTTTCGACTGGTGAAAAAAGAAAAGGCCACCAGGCTAAAAAACGTTACCATTCGCCACATATTCTCAGTTTCTTTTATTTCGGTCCTTTTCACACACACCAGTGTGATGGAAAACGTTTGAAGTGTGGAAAAAACAAAAAGTGTGTACACGCTTTTTGACTTGCCAAACTGATTTACTCAGTGATTTATACAGAAGAATGGTGCGTTTGTGTTCAGGTTGTGTACACAGTCCTCATTATGTCCTTGGAAAAGTGCAATCCAAAATGCAATTGACATCCAAACAATAGCATCTCGACAGACAGACAAAGGGAGAAAAACGAGGAGAGCGCAATCCAGCAGAGAGCGGGAAAAGGGCTCTGGCAGTGGCAGGGTTGTTTTTCCGATGCCAGTCGGTGTTTCTGGCTCAGATCCGTGGAGTCAACAGTTCAGACATAGAAACAGAGATTAGGCGCAGGCTGGACCACCCACCCTACTGCACACACCTGATCAACCAAGTATGGTGTGAATTCATCTCCAAACAGGCATCCGGGGTTTGTTTTGGGCGGGGGGTTTGGGGTGGGGGGTAGTTTTTGTGAAACTGATTTCAGATGGAAGTAGGCGAAAGTTGGCTTCTGGTTTCAGGCTGTCAAACACTAATTTCTACGGTTTCAAAAGAAAATAAACACGAGCTACTGTAGCTGACATGAACTGGTCGAAAACTTTTTCTTTTTTACATATTTCGAGCTTACTCTTCTGGAGCAAGAACTTGAGAGGGTTTTGAGGTGGAGGCCAATACGTCATCGCTCAAGGAAGAACTGTATTGATCACTGCGTTGATCAAAAGCTAATTTCAGACCAATTTGAATGTGTTTTCCTGTCGAAGCCTGTTTCTCATTGTCGTGTTTTCATTGGGCCTATTGACGAGTCTCTCTCTCTACTGATACTCTCTGAGAGGTAAAAAAAAATGTGGCAGCAATTGAGTAAGAGGCTCGGTTGTTGACCACCAGGGTGAAGGTCGCAGAGGTCAACGCCGAGTTATTACTCACTTAATCTTGACAGAGTTTAAGACAGGGAGTCTTAGAACTATTTCATGGTGGATTTAAAAACAAACAAGCCAGCGATTGAGTGAGACTGTTTTTTAAAGTTTCAGAACAGCATTATATAGTGAAGTTAGAGAACCTGTCAGTATTTATAGTATATAATGCTGGGAAGTGGCAGTGCAGGGTAACGCCCCCTAAAGCCCTGATCGAGTGAATTATAGGGCTAGGTTTGAAAAGGGGGGTGTCAGATTCACCTTTAATTGTCAGAGGGTGATAAGAAGGTGTGACTGTATTTGCCTGCGTTGGTCTGGAGGTGTCTTGTGATACACCAGGAGGTGCTGATTGTGTGTATTTGTGTGTGTGTTGGGAAAGGGGGGCCCGGGGAGGGGTGGGGGGTGGGGGGTGTAAAAGGCCGAATGCGCCTGTCCATTAAAGTCATTTGAAATGTATCTAATCCTGAGCGCAAGGGATGCATCCCAGAAGCAGACCTCCCGAATAACACTGTCACCACGCTACACCACACACACACACACACACACACACACACGCACACACACACACACACACACACACACACACAGACACACACAGACACACACACACACACACAGAGAGCTAGAGATAAGCAGAGATGTGACAGAGCTCCAGCAGAAAGTGCTTTATACAGTCCAGACCTTTTTTGACTCTCACAACATCTCTCCACTCTGTCACGGCAGCCGTTTAGAAAAAGATCAAGACCTTCTCTTGGAATGGCGCTTACACTAAACGGATTAATGTCAGAAAAGTGGTAAACATGTGCAATAATCTGTAACAGAGATAGCAGAGATGACCACAGTGAGGGATGGCCATGTTCTAGGTTCTTAAGTGACGGTAATTTAGCAGCTACTTTACAGTAATGTACGTTGGGGGGTGGGGGGTTGGGGGGGGGGGTCTCAGCTGATGGATTCAGTGTCCTTGGCGTTGATGCTTCTCATGTAAATTCACACATGCATCACTGTGACCAATTCATTTGCACTTAGAATCTGTATCCCTGACAACAACAACAACAAAGTGTTCCTCATAAATTGTCTAAATGGACTAGTTTTGACATTTGGCCTAACGGAGGTGCGGTGAGTGTAGTAATGGGTTTTCAGAGAGGGGATAACTGAAAGCATCATAAGCAAGTCATTGGCAGTCCACAGGAGGCCAGGCCGTTCCAAACGCACCATCCTAAAACTTTTATGCCTCGACATAAAGAAGCACAGAGGGAAACACAAGCTTGTGTTAATGGGACTCTCATTTAGCAAACAGTGGTTCTGACAACCAGAGGCTAGATGCAGTAGTTTCTGAAAGCAGAACCTAGTTTTAGTTTACCATCTGTTATAAAAACAAAAAGATTTATTCTTTTTGAAGGAGGCTGTGCTTCATTGGAATTCCTTTTTTTACTTTATTTCAGTAGATCAGATGAATGAAATCAGAGAAAAAATGATTCTTACAAAAAAGATTTTTGATGCAGGAGCAGCAAAGCAAAGGGCGATATGTTTAGTAGTTTTGTATCTGAAGCCATATTTGGACTGATATGACCACTTGCTTATGGTGGCTAATCTTAGCTAACTCGGGGCAAATATTGCTGTATAAGGGATACTGAGGGGGGTGGGGCTTAGTTTTGTTTTTAGTTTAACTCTGTGTTGGTATCCCTGTAGAATCTTAACCAATCTAACCGTAAAGCCTTTAAGCCCAGTTTACTGGTCTGAACTTGAACCTTGGTAAGTTACCATCTGAGAAAAGAATTTGTAATATAATATCATTGCTTTCTAAATCAATTGCTTGATGACAGAAAATGGAAAACAGCACCACAAATAATAATTAATGTGCTCCAGTGTCTGGTTCATGAACATTGGTCGAGTTGCTGACACAAAGACCTCAGATCCTGGTTGAAATTTAAGATTAGCAGCCTTTGTATTCTCATTACATTCTGATAATCTCCACATTTCTGGTCCAAAATGAGACAAATTTGCATTCAGATCTGGCAGTGAAAGTGAGTTGTTTTCACGGCTGTAGTCACTGACTGGAACAGCACAGCATTTAACTGTAGTCAAGCTTAGAAACCATCTAAAGACCCAACACCCACATAGACCTATTTTATAGCTTCCTAAGTGGTGACTTTACATGATAGGGAGTGTTTGTGTAATCTTGTTTCTCCATGGTACTTTCCATTTATGACCCCCAACAGATCCAGCCATGAGTCACCACATTCCCTAAGAGACTAACCATGAAGGACTCGCTGAGCCCTAAGTCTCCCTCACCCATCTGTCCCCTCCGTAACTCTTTTCCCAAGGCGACGTGTCCATTCAGCGTCCTCAAACAATGGACACAGTAACCTCTGAGATGCCTAAAGTGCTACTCGTGTAAGGTGCTCAAACGCTGACGTTGAAAAAAAATAACCCCTAGAGTCTGCAAAGATCAGAGATTTTACATCTCTTGCTGGCCTGAAACCCATTTCCATTGTCATATTCTATGGTTCAGTATCAGAAAGAGTGATCTATATATTACTCAAGCTTTGTGGATTCCAGACGCCTTGTTTTCTTTCCAGTTCCTGGGGCCAGACCACTGGAGGTTATGTGGAAAGTGACGCTTATATCAGCCTTATGTAGTTCACAGTTAGGGGAGGCTGTATTATGTCTAAAATCTGGCCGGAACAGATTTTTACATTGGACTTCTTGTTGTTGCCAAGAAAGGATATTGCATTTTAGAGTTAATTTCACATGGCAGACCTGTGTGAACGGCTTACAACTGGCTGTTAAAGCACAAAGAGATCTATCGCTCTGCTGTTTTATTGTCTCTCAGGTTTGGATTGATCAAAATGCTGAAATTCATCCATTATGATATTTGCTATTATTATTATTCCCTAAGTTATATAAGCAAAAGGACACATGTACCCCAAGTATTCCAAACCTCAGCGTGGCTGAGTTCCTCAGTATATTTAGTCCACAGCTGCAGAACGGGAATTGTGGCCTAGAACATCATCACATGTAATGTTGCTCTGCTTGACACTGATCTGTCTTGGCTGATTCAGTTTGGAGACATGGCTGTTAGAGCCCCTTGATGAGCCAAAGCAAAACTCAGAAACCATCTTTTATAGATCAAGCGGTTAAGAGCCTCCCCGCTGGCTGAGCACTGAATCATCGCAGTGTGTTTTCACATTGCAGAACACCCGATGAACAAGTGGGCATTTAAAATCTAATCAAGTTATTTCGCATGTCTAAATCCAAACTATGCATATAACCACTAATAGGAAATCAAGCCTATACACAGCATCTAATAAGTTCACCCAAGGTAACACAATACACTCAACAAGTACATTGGATTAGTGGGTTTACTTAGACCCTTTTTACTTGAGCCTGGGTATAAAAAGGAACATTTTTAAAAATGTTGTAAGTTTGCATTTCACATGCAGGACAATGAAATTATGAATCTACGCACACTGTACAGATGGTCCAGATAGTTCATCCATATGAAGACTCTTGTCCAACTTTATCTCAATCTTGTCTTTTGCTTGCGCTTGGAGATAAGGATAAAAGAGCTCTTTCCAGATGAGCTTCAGTGAAAATCTGTTCGTATCTTCCACCCCAAGCTAACCCCCCACATCTGGCTGTGTGTGTTGACTGAAGCCAGTCTTCCCTTGAATGCCAATCAAATTAAGGAAAACCATCTCTCCTGAGTAAGCTCAGGAATATTAATTTAAAAATCCAGTTGAAGCATATAGGGTGTCCTTGAAACTTGTCGGGCAGTTATCTCGACACAAATCTAAGCTGTCATGTGCCTTTTTCTTTTTTCCACACAGATTGAAAATTACATTAAAGAGAGCATGAAGACGGAGATGGCTCAACTGCAGCAGAGTGCCGTCCACAACCACACGGCAGCCATGTTGGAAATGGGCACTAACCTCCTCTCGCAGACGGCCGAACAGACACGCCGGCTAACTGACGTTGAGACACAGGTAAAAACCTTTATCAAACACAATCATGATGATGCACCTGGACAGTCAAGGTCAAAAAACAGGTACTTTGTTGGCTCTTTAGGCTAATTCCCTTTCCTCATGCATGTATGTATGCACCAACATTAAGAGGATCCATCATATGCTTCATTTACGTTAGCTGTTCCATATTCAGCTGCACCTAAAAGGTTATAGAGGATTGGCCAAAATCAATAGTGATGCCATATAAATGTCCATCCCTTCTTTGAGTCATTTAGCTGTAAAGTTAGTGGTCAGTAATTTTTGCTAAAGCATTAAGAACAGTGTTTGCAAAGTCAAAAAAGGATAATCATAGCAGAGATGAATATCACTTAAGTGTTACCATGTGTTTGGGGACCCCTTCCCAAAACGAAAACAAAGTTGATGGTTCATATACTGTATGCACCTTGAATGTGCAGTGTTTTCCCCTCAAGTGTCTAAAACGGCCCTGTGTTCTCAGTCGCTCTCTCAGGGTTTAGTGCAGATGTGTATGGTATTAGCTACAACTGCAGCTCACACGAAATGCATAAAATTATCTTTATTATTCTTGCGTTCTTTTACATTTGTGAACTTCTTGTCGCGGTAGGTTCTGAATCAGACGTCGAGGCTCGAGATCCAGATGCTGGAAAATTCTCTTTCCACCAACAAGTTGGAGAAACAGTTAATGGTCCAGACCAACGAGATCAACAAATTGCATGACAAGAACAGGTAAAGCGATGACAACAAAACCAAACAGAATACACACAATGGCGGCCATCCATATTGAATCGAACTGGACAAAAGACTCTGAATGTAGTAAGGATGATGCATGAACAAAGTTTTATCATTTTTTATATCTAGCGTTGTGTAAACAAAATCATAGCTTGCTACCAGCTTTCACTGACTACCACTTATTTTGTTCATTGTCCAAAATAATTTTCAGTTGTGTAAATAACTGCCTGATAGAGACCTACTCGGGATGTCAGTCTGAAATCTGTGAGACTACGCTTTCCAAGTTGGACTGCACATGCACATTTGTTGCAAAATCAAGGAGTTAAAATATGCCGTTTGGACACATTTCCAAGTCTCCAAAGCTTGTTCTTTACTGCGATTGGCCCTGTGGGATTGCTGTAGATGATCTAGTGTTTAAAAGGGTTTGGTCCGTGTTTTTTCTTGCAGTATCCATAGAGACTCATTGCAGTCACTAAAAACCAATTGGAAGCAGAGTCTCTGGTGATTCTAATTTGATTTTTTTTTTCTTGATGTTTATGCAGATAGATTTCTGAGGGAAATTTCCCCATGATTTAGCAACATTTTTTCATTTTTTCCTTTACCAAATCTATAATCAAGCGAAAGATATGATTAGTTAATGAATGTAATGTCATATCATCATATCATCTTTCAGGCATTTAATTAAATAATAATAATAATAAGTAAAACGCAAATTCTGGGGCTTATTCATTTACCGCAGATGAATCTGTGACGTGGGTGATGACGGGCATGTTTTTACTGTGCAGGGAACTCAGCCACCACCCCACACAAATTTGTATTAGTCAGGATTTGTATATCTGCCTTATCCGATATCACCCACTGGGAAAGGTGTGTAATCACCTCATTTTAACTGTCATTACTCACAGTGACAACCAGAGCGAGAACTAAATGTAGACGAATTTTACCAATTTAGTATCAGATGCCTGATCCGCAGTCAGGATGGCTACATGAAAAATGAGCCTCTCGACATAACATGATTGGAGAAAATCATTAGTATTATCAAAACAAGACTTTAAAAACAATATTTTACTTAAATTCTGTGAAATTGAATCTTAGATTATAAAATCTACCCATCCTCCACAACAAACTTTTCCTGACCTTTTTTTTATTTTCCTCCAGCCTCCTGGAGCAGAAGATGTTAGAGATGGAGATGCGACACCACGAGGAGCTGGAGACGCTGAAGGAGGAGAAGGGAAGTCTCCAGACCCTGGTGGGGAGGCAGAGTGTGGTTATCAGGGATCTAGAAACCCAGCTGAGCCGAGCCACGGGCAACAGCACAGCCCTGCAGAGACAGCAGCAGGAGATGATGGATACAGTCCACAACCTGCTCAACCTCTGCTCCAAAGATGGAGGTAAACGTACCGCAATGAAACTCCTACATGTCAAGAGGTTTGGCCCTTTTTCAACATGTCTGCATTGTAAATCTTACTCAATAGGGGTTTTGGCAGAATGGCACTTAGGACAAAAATGAAGAAAAATCACAACACATTAGAGGTATAAGTAAATGTTTAACCAAGAGGACAAGTTTGATAGCCTGGCAAAGCTAAAGCGAATGGATCCAGCAGCTGGAAGCTGGACTACTCAGAGAAATACTGTTGGTGGTGTAGATGATGCTGACAACAACCGGCACGGCTGTCAGTCAACCTAAGAGACAGGAAGCCAACGGGCATGTTTTACATGATGTCAGACTAACTTTTTACAGTGGATCGTGTGGCTGTAATATGATGCTACCAAAGTAGCACTAATGTTTTTAGCCATGCTGGCAAACTTCTCGTTAGTCATCTATAGGTCTGTCAGTCTAATAACTAATAGTTATTGGATTGTCATGAAATTGCTATATGCAAGGTTCCCAGAGGAGGAATCCTTTTAACTTTGTGGCCCGACAACAACAACAAGAGTGATAGTTTCTGGTAGCATGCTAACATGCTGAACTAAATTGGTGAAGACAAACACTACTCCCTGAACACAGTTTAAACATTGGCATGTTAGCATTAAGCTAAGTGCACAGGTTTTCCTGAGAGCTGCTAGCATGACTGAAATTCTTTGATTTTCCTTGAGACAAAACCAGAAGAATCCAGCGTGCTCTGGCTTGTTCCAGGCGGGAGATGTTTTATGTTTATGTTTCAGTGATGGAGAGTATATGTCAGTCAGCTGTCACTGGCTTATAGAGCCATCCAAATTTGGTTCTCCCCCACTAACAATAACTCCAATCCAAGAAAAATGCCTCGGTCAAACTCGCCAGACCACAATGAGCAAAGGAAATTTTGCGGACTGGCCGTGCAAAGCCTGAACTGTGAAGCAGCACTCGACTCGTTCTGGATTACCAACCTGCTCTGGTCGGACTGCACAGCTACAACATCTTTCCTTTTAGATCCTTATGAAATTATGATGACACCAGTTCTATGAACCGTACTCTATCATGACAGACACAGGATGCGCTGGCTATTAAACTTTGCATCATTGAGAGCAGCATGAAGAAAGAAACGTCGTCTTATCATAACCTCCTGTGCTCCTGTTAAAGAGGTTGAGTGCGTCTCATAAACCAGCATGATGTTCTTTTCTGGCAAGGCACTTTTTACACTTTAACTTTATCAAGCTTGTACACGATGCTTCACTGAAATCAAACAGGACGTAAAATGGTTATTTTTCATTCCTCTGAGTCTCTTCCTTCTGTGAGTAGCAGACGAGGGTTTTCCACTGGTTCAGGTCAAACGCTGAACTCATTTACCCCAATCTCAGCAGTTTAAACATGAAACCCACTTGATCATTCATAACTTAGGCCTTAAATCTCATTGGTCACAAGAGGTTCGACACGCATGTCTGTGTTTGACGATTGGTTGCAACCGCATTTCCATTTGTGGATTTCCTGCAGAGACGCCTTGAGGCCCCACAGGGCTTCTTGATGTTTCCCATCAGACAGGAAACAACAAGGGCATGAAGGGATGTAGGAGTCACGAGTGGATAAATGCTGCACATGATTAACACATGCCTCATATTTATCATGCTGTTCCCTTTTTGTTATCTTAATGTTCCATGCAATAAATGTCACCGGTCGCCTTAACTCACGCTCGCACTCCATCTGTTTAGTCTGGATTTGTGTAAGTTACATTTAATTGCTAGAAGTCTTTTGAGACCGTTTTGACCTGACTGTTCCTCATATATCAACCAGAGTTTGCCCTGATTCAACATGCTGCAGTTTTATTGCATTAGTAAGCTATTATGTATGTCTCTCTTAGTGTCAGAGAGGTCAGCAGACAAGGGTACCTCAGCCCATACCCTTGTCCGTAATTGGTGGCTGCCTTAACGAGAGGTGATAGAAATGGAACGTGACTGCTGCTGCTCTGTGGTTGGTCTTTTCCTCCTCCATGGCTGTGTTGAAGGTTGAGGCGGGTGTGAGGGTCAGAGGTCTCCCCTTTCTTCACCCTAGCCCGAATAAGTCAAACTGTTACAGCTCCTGGGGGAGGTCTTGTCCGAAGGAGGCAAAGGAGTAGGCAGAGCTCGCCGATCATCTAATGCAGTCAAAACACAGAAACAGAAAAGCTATCTTTTCTCTGTAATCAGATGAGGGCTTTTGTTTGTTTGAGAAATGGATGAGTGTTTTCATTTTTGGAAAAAAGGCTCGCATTTCCTGCAACGGAGTGGCGTCTGCTTGCGTTAGGCTCTGTTTTGAAAGCTGAGCTTGGGCATTTCCTTTAAAGCATAAGACTTAAATCATCTTCGACTTAACTTTGGGGAACATGATAGATGCTTAGAAAAGGAAGTTTTAACACTAAATCTCCACGCACGTACTCCTTGTTTTCCCAATTCAGCATCAATGGCTTTTCTGATAATTAAGGTTTTTCAGTGTGTTTTCAACCGTTACAATGCAAACGCAGGGCTGGGGAGATATTTCTGATGTGGCCAGATGCAGCAGTGGAGCTTTTGTTTAAGTTGTAATCATTACCTAAACCTCATTAGGGTGCAATGAGCCGCACACTATTAACGGTAATTGACCTCAGCTTTGGAACGCGATGTAAAAAGTTCTGGCCGCTAAATATGATTTTGTTTTACAGTGTTTTATTATCCTACTAAATGAATGGCATTCATCACTTTTACAGCTGCATACTTAAGGGTTGAGGGGAGTGTAATTATTTTAAGGTTCTGTGTCAAACCAAAATAAATGGCTTTAGCATATATAATACTTAACCACGACAAAATCTACAGCCACTTTATTTGTCATCAAGCTTATATTCATGAATATTTTTGTGTTTCATTGATCAGGAGAATAAATTGACACGACCGTAAACATTAGAGGAATTATGGGTAAGATGCAGAAAGCTGCTACTGTTGGGAAAGTACGTATGTGTATGAGACAGATGTATTAACAGTCAGACTCGTACTACATAGTACTGTGTTGTAAATATCAAGAGTTGTTTTTTACTAAAGTAGGATGAGCAATATTGAATATAGGTTAAATTAACTCATACATTTTTTTTTTACACAGCCTTAATCCTGTTCACATGGTCAGCACCAAGTATCAGCGCTGTAAAATGTACTGTGGGAATGAACTGCAAGTGCTTTGCATCCTTCATATATGAATACACCAGAGAAATTAATTGGCTCTTTCATGAATAACTTCAACTCTCGGCAGTATTTAAAGACTGATTATAGCCACATGGGGGCTGCGATGTCCATTTAGCTCCATTACTCACCCTCCTTAGCTCAAGTATTTAGGCTCATTTGGCAGTGGTACTGATTTATGCAAAAAAAAAACCAAAGCCCCGCTGGTCTTTTCACATGAACCCCCCGCTGAATACGAGTCCCCACTGAACCACAAAATATCTTTCTGTAAATAAATATCGGGACATAAATAATATTTGTAGAGCTGGGCAGCAAGCTGTTCAAGGGAGCCGCTCCTGCGTCGGAGCGTCCAGTCTCTCGGCAGAAGGTCCTCCTCTCAAAGGCAATTGTGAAATAATTGTTCACACTGTTACAGATCAAATACCAGAAAGTTCCCCTCTGACAAAGATCTCAAAGATGGCCCCTAAAAGCCCCCCAACCCCCAAACCCCGTACACCGTCTTGGGGTAAATTACCACCTGACAGGGCCACCCTTTGTTGCATTAGAGTCTGGTGTGCAAGGGCCCTCTCTGTCAACCTGCCACAGCAGGAGATCCTTGTTGCTGACACTTAATACTTTGTCAAAATGGTCAGCAAGTACACCGAAAATAAGCTCCCTGCTTCCACTGGGAAGTTCTCAGCCGAGGGGGAGGGATCAAAGCGGAGCCTAAGGGTCGCTGACACATTTCACTTTTCACTGACGTCGTCTTGTCCTCGACGTTTTCCAATAACAAAAACAGCGGCGCGAAAGCTGAGATGAAGGCAGCGGGGGAAAGGGAGGAAGAGGGAAGAGAGCGAGAACAAGGAAAATCGGAAGGAACTCGTATCAGAATAGCATGGGCTCTGAAGATAAATATCAAGCACTTGTTACAACAGGAACTTGAAATTCAAAGCTTGTAGTATTTTGTCCTTAGCTTAGTCTTAGTCTTGCTCGGTTTAAAAGTCGTGCTGCCATAATTGTCCACAGATGTGAGCGACCGCAGCTGGTCTGTCCGGGGCCGTCTCTCGCGGTGACAGATGGTTCGACGAGCTGCTTGTGTCTCTTGTTGATTTGTGATGTCGTTCTCAGATGTATTAAAGGGTTTGCCCCCAATCTGTGGTTCCATTCGCACCAAAAACCTCCACTATGGCGTTCTGTCAGTCAAACCCAAATCTGAAATTGGTCCTATCATCTTTGTTACGGACGACGGACGTATAACATTGGCATAAAAGTTCTTGTCATTTAGATCTTGTCATATCTGATCATGTCCAGCTCAAATATGTTTCCTCTGCTAAACAGGGAAACTAAATCCAGTGTCCATTTTTTTTTCTTGTGTACCCACAGTTGTTCCCAACAGTACAAAAGCTGTGGATGAGGAGAAGAAGTTCCGCGACTGCGCCGACCTCTACAAGGCTGGCTTCCATAAGAACGCCATCTACACAATCCAGATCAATGGCCAGGAGACCAAAAAGGTGAGAAGCTGCCAACAGTCCAACATCTCCGCGAGTGTTCTCAGCTATTTTATTTGAGTCGGACGTCAGTAATGTGAAGGAGGAATATGAAGAGCTTAAAATACACCTGGCTGCTTTCAGAGTAGAGGGGCTGAGGTTATTGAAACAGGGCGCGGAGCTGATCGGGACAATGACAGTGTTTCAAGATTGTGTGTGTGTGTGTGTGTGTGTGTGTGTGTGTCTGTCTGTGGTTGTGTTTTTGCATGTATGCAATGAATGATGAGGTGGTCCGGGGGAAAATGATTCTGTCAGGGGCACTTCCTTAATTATACCCAGGCCGTGTATGTGTGTGTTCAGCTGTGTGCGATGGCTGAATCGCTGAGATGAGAGACCCTCTCCGCTCCACCCCGGGGTCTCCTCCTCAAAACAAAGCGCGACGCCACAGATAGAGCGCCAGCCCTGCCTTATCAGCTTACGCACACTGAGGTCCAAGGTTAAGGGCCACATTACGCCCAGGTGTCTGCTGGTATGTGTCCACCGCAGACCTCCACTTTGATCCTGCAGGAACAAGGCCGTCTGATGAGGAACATCTCTGGGGAGTCGCTGAGGGATAAGGAGACGCTGATTATGTTTGAGGAGGACACAGATACATTGCATTCCCAGAGATGATTCATCGTGAAGGCTGGGAAAAGGAGTGTTCAAAAATAATTCTCCAAATGACCCCTCATTGTTTGTTAATGCCACTGAGAGTCATGCAAAACACTGAAGTCATTACCTTCGCGGCCAAACTATGTTTTGTTCCTCTCATTGTTCTGTTAACTTCATACATGTGTCTTTTCTCCCTTCGCTCCGTTTTCATGTGTGTAGGTGTATTGCAACATGGAGACAGCCGGCGGCGGGTGGACCGTCATCCAGCGCAGAGAAGACGGCAGCGTGGACTTCCAGAGAACATGGAAGGAGTACAAGATGGTGAGTCAAAACATGCACAAAGCATCCAGACACGAATCCATATCCATTAAGGGTGCATTATGAAGTTGTGCAATGAGCAGAACATCCTGTTTAAAAAAAAAAAAGAACACTTCTGTTGGGGGATTATGACAAATTGCAAACACTTTCTGGCCTTTGAACGTGAGGAAAACGGGGGCAGGATCCGCAGATCCGCACTTTGGCCAGATGTCATTCCTCAGTGTCGCTGATGTGCCTGAAGCCTCAGTCACATACTGTTATTCTTTCTCTTTTCCAACAGGAAATTATTACCTAAATGCGAACACAACATTTGTTTGGTCTCTATATCCTGGTTCCTGCTGTTTCATCTGTTTGTCATCAAGCGGGGAAAAAAAAGTTTGCATATTTGCCTAAAGCCTAAACTGAGGCTGTGCGTCGATGATGAATTGGGTTTATTATTGCTAGCAGCTGCGTTGCTGGTGTTTGCCGTGTAAGTCACCTGTGTTTACCTTCCTCTAGCCTCCACGGTTTATTGTTGAACGAGCCCTTTTCCTTCCACCAACTGTCCGTCTGCTCGCCGATTCCCAGTTTCATTATTTTCTCTCTCTCTCTCTCCGCTGGACCATTTGCTGCTCGTGTTTGCAGGACGACACAAGGCGAGAAACTTTTACCGCCAATCAAACGAAAGCAAATAGCCGCGATTGTCACTTGCATAATCATAAATAGTCAGAAATCTCCTTATCGGCTGTTTGTAGGAAATGAACGTAGCCTTTGGATAATAATCTGTATTTTTTTGAGGAGGAGGGAAGGTTATGATTTGTCAGACTGACCTGGGTCGCACTATTTTGTTAGGACAAGAAAAAGGAACAGAGAAAATTTAAAAAGCATGAGGAAAGAAATAAGGGTTCAGCTCCTATAAGATCGACATGGACACCTTCCAGCTTTCGACAGGTGCACAGGCAGAGTGCATGAGGTGCATTACAGCACATGAGGGGACGCTAATGGAACGTGAGCGATATTTATATTCCCCTGCTGATCCAAGAGCTTGGGCTGACTGGAAAAGACTGGATGTGATCAATGGTGGTTTATTGTGTTATTAAGTTTCTCATGCTCGAACCCCCAGATGCTTCGACTCACAGAGCCGATGTTCTCGCAGAATTTGTTTTCACTTTTCTGCAAAAAGCCGAGATGCCGTTTCTTTGTGGGAGCGCAGAGAGTGTTTTGGCAAACGGGGTCGTGCCGCACACATTAAAACCATATCTGAAGACCATGTGATGTTTGCGGTTTCATCACTAGGAGACCTTGTAAATGAGCTCAAATTGAGTAACTAGATTGTTATGAATAATTATTTGAAAGAAAGAGAAAATCAAACTATTGGTTTACTGTTTTTTTTTTTAGTTTTGAGATTTATACTGATCGACATTTGCAGTTGTTTATTTTTGTATGGTGATTATCAGGAGAAATTCAAAACAAGGGCTAAAGATATGACTAATCCGCTGCTCGGCATTTCTGAGGAGAATGATGTAGGTCAGGTTTGCGTGTGAAGGATCACGGAGCATCAGAACTATGTTAAGGCAAAGCCATCAACAGGGGCCGGAATCCAAGCTCGTCTCCGGCCAGGGTTCTGGAGATAAACCGCAGACTCAGCAGGAGGCACTGGAGCAAAGCTGAACGTCACTCAGAAGAGAGCGTCTCATCAGGAGTGAGATCAATTGTAGAGAGAGAGACAGAAAGAAAGGGAGTTTTAAAAAAAAAATGAAAGAAAAAGAGAGAGAAAGCCTTAATGGGTCCCAGTCACTTTCTCTTCCACCCACTCGGCAGGACATGCCTAAGGCCCGAGGAATGCCCCATGTTTACTTTCCCTCCTTCCCATTCCCCATCACCACCACACACGCTCAGCACAAACACAGGCTCCTCTCTGACTCTCCTCCCTCCCTCCCTCCCTCCTCCGTCTTTAATGGTGCGGCCCAGACCATCCTGTCCTCCATCCTGAGCCGCAATGTCATCCCGCTTTACCGTACCCCACCCCCCACCCCCCACCCACTGCGATCCGCCCCCGCCGCTGTCAGAAGCACTTTACCTGTGACCGGCAGCCACTGTGATCAAATAGCAACCCTCGCTGTGGTTTGATGGAGCGTCTCCACGCGGCGTATTTTGGGAAAGTGTTCCTGGAGTAATAATGAGTTTAACATGTGTAACTAGAGTAGGAAGGCTCAGATAGAGAAACCTGGTACCAACCTTCACCTGGTACCAATTTACACACATTTATAGATAAGTAAGTCGGTCCACATGACGCTTTAAATAAAAATTATTTGACATACACTATATAAGTTGTGCGTTTGGCTTTTTCGCTGTAGTCCAGAGGATTGAAAACGAACACTGTTGGGTAAATAGAAGATCAATAAATCAGTAACAAAAAAAACATTTCTTCGAGTTTTCTAGTTTAGAGATTTTTCTACCCCCACTTTATGAATTGCAAAAAATAAAAATAAATAAAATTTTGGTAGATTTTCCCTGCTGATTATTCCGTGTCTCTCCTGTGGCTTCAGGGGTTTGGGAGCGTGTCCGCGGAGCACTGGCTGGGGAACGAGTACGTTTACCAGCTGACCAGCCAGAAGCAGTACGCCCTCCGTGTGGAACTGACAGACTGGGATGGACACCAGGCCTTCTCGCTCTATGATCGCTTCCAAATCGGCAGTGAGAAACAGAACTACAGGTAAAATGCTCATGTTTGCTGTTGATGGATAAAGAATGGGATCACAAGCTTTTCATGCAAAGCAACAGCTTTTCATTTTAGCCGCAAAAACATCGCAGGGGACTGGATCTGTTTTTGCAGAATCCAGTGGCTGTTTGAAGTGAGGTCATCGTTTGGCATATTTGCACCGCATGTGAAAGTGATACAGACTTCAGGCTAAAAAAAAAAAAAAGCAAATGAAAAATTAAGTCTCAAAATAACTTTGATTATTTTTATCCACATTACCCGGGTTTTCTAATATTACGGCTTTTGAGTCGACATTGAGTTCTAATCGTTCACGTCCCCCTCAGGGCGAATTCTAATAACCGGCCTTTGGCCTTCAGTCTCACGGCACATCCAGATCAAATCATTGGTTTTGGAATCAAACACACACCTCGATGCTGTGTAGTGCAACACTGGGACGAGGTGTCGAAAAGTGTTAGGACGGACACCGCTTCGAACTGCAATCGTTCCAGACACTTTGCTCACGTCGATGTCTTTTATGTTCGTCTGTGGTGAGACTTTTCTCACTGCAAATTCTTTCCGACCCACATGCGTCTTCTGTCATCGTGTCCTCGATGCAAACTTTCCACTGATTGAAGCTTTGTCCCTGTGTGTTGCGGGGGTGAAGGTTTCGGTTGTTTTTTTTTAGTTTGTGTTTTTTTTCAGGGGGTTTATGATAACGGACCTCAAACTATGGCAGATGCTTGGCCCTCTCAGTTGTGGAAAACTACTGCTATTTACACAGCGTTCCAAGCACTAGCTGGCTTCAGAGGAGCAGGTCTGACATCTCCAATCCTGAGGTTTTCACTGGATGGTTAGCACTCTCTCTGATAAGAGGTCCCTTTAGTTGCGAAACGTCTTGTGTTCAGCTCGAAATCATGAAATAAGGAATGAGATTCCGTGGCTTAAGAGCTTTTTGCCTTAGTCCTTCCATTCGTCGCCCCCACGCTCTCAAAGAGAACCCAGGGATCAAAGTGTTTCCTTACATCAGGCAGCCCATTAAGCTGGTTGCCATGTCTCATTTCAGGAATTGTCTCGGAATGACCGGAGGTTCACTTTAGCAGGTTTGAGACCCGAATCCGAGGTTTTCCGAGGTTTCGTACCTGGAGTGAGCTGTTTGGTTTTGTCTAAGGACCGGAGGAATAGATTTCCATCACGCGGAAGAGTTGGGAGGTTTTGTTTTGGATTTCTCACAATGTTGAGGCTTTATGTGGATCAGACCTATCGCCATCTGTTGGTGGCTTTCATCTTGGCATGACCTGATAGTATTCGCTTTAGCTTCAATATTTAAACATATTCTGCTTTTTGAAGACCAAAAACATTCGCTTTAACGCACACATTCTTCCCATTCTTCCTTTGTATCCGATAAATAATAACTTGTTTGTTGCCTCAGACAAACGTTGAGGACATCCCCGTTCATTCCGGCCTGTGTCAGACGCAGGCTCGTACAGTTCAGGACTCACAGAGCGACATGCCAGACTCTAAAAATAGATGTGTTCTTGTAAAACAGTTGTGGAATGATAATCGCTCATCGCTTCTCTCTGAAACACAGGCCAATACAAACCGCATGGCCCGGCCCCGAGCAAAGTGACACCGACTCTGCTCTCTCGGCTGCTGAAAATCCAGATCACATTTATTGCTCTGGAACAGAAGAAGTGGCTGTGTTGGTTAGTTTTTTTTTTCTGTCATCTGCCTGTGCTGGTTTACTGGAATACAGTCGACGTCAGCACGAGACACACAAACATTTACACAGACCTCATGTGCTATCATAAATCTGCCTCTCACTCTCTCTCTCTTTTCTCTAATACACGCACACATACAAACAAAACACTGAACCAATTTTAATAACGCACATTTATTACCGGCAAAATAAAACTTTGGAGACTCTTAATTCATCCTCTAAGTCTTGTTGGCCTTGTCCACTATAATAACTCAGTTATGTAAACACATCCTTTGAAATCAGATGACTGATATTCCTGAAAAATTGTTTTGAAATAAAATCGTGTTTCGGTTCAGTTTGGTTGATGTTGCCATTGAAACTCTGAAGAACTTTATAGTCTTTAGAGTACTGTTTTAGTGTTTGGCAATAGTGTAGTGGTTGTTACGATGACAGAAAGTATGAGGTGCTGTCACTATAACTGAGATTACTGACTGTGTGTGTGTGTGTGTGTGTGCGCATGTGTCCCTGGAAACGAATTTAAGCATCAATGAAAAACAGTTTTCCACCAACTTTCCAGCACCGTGGAAAAAACATGACTTCTATTAGTTAACACAATTAGACTCGTGAGATTAGCGTACTCCTGTATTATTATTGATTATTATCTACGGAGTTGGGTTAAGATGTTTTCAGGTCTTTTGAAGGTGGTTTAAAATAGTCTTGGAATTTGGAACACACAACTTTACATTCAACAGGCCAATCAAAATTTTCATCAAGGAAAAAAAAAAACTAATGGAGCTGCAAGATGTGAACTTTTATACCTCCAATAAATCATTATAGCAGGAGCGGATCTGAATCCCGGACTGCAGAGTTCCCACTCAACCCCAACCTCAGAATACTGTGATAATAGCTCCTTTTGTTTTCGTCTCTCATTGTGACTGAGGTTGCCATAATGGCAAAGGGTTCTGTTCCCTGTCATCAAAGACACTTTGGTTGCCGTGATACAGCATGACTTGCAGAAAAGAAAAATCATAAAATTTCATGACCTGTAAATATACAGTGAAATTGAGTGTTTACTTGATAACTTCCATTAAAATGTCAAATGTGAGATTTTTCGAAAATCTGAAATTCAGAACTGAAGTTGTGGTCTCCAAACGTCTGGCTGTATTAAATCAATCTGAAAAGGTTAATGTGGCTGTGAAGATGCAGTGAAGTACCCGAGAGAACCATCATTTCCAAAAAAAAAAATTCCAAAGCAGACACATTTATTAAGTTGAGAATATGCACGGACACAAGTTGAGGTTTTAAGGGAATTTTAAAAGGTATGCTCAAAGCCTACCAGCTGGAACAAAAGACTTGTATGTTTATTATTGAACGAGCCATTACATATTTATTCAATATCCCGTCTTGTTCGGACAGCCAAGTTCTCAAACGCAGTGATTTCTCCGTAGTGTGTGGTAATTGTCCGAGTTCCCCGCACAATCAGACTCATCTTAGATGTTTTTCACGTGGGGAATTCAGGAACGACATTGTCCGAGATTTTGCTTCCAAAACACGTTGACCTCTCACTTTTGCAAGTCTCATGCTGAGATCATCTCAGATATCGCAAGTTGTGTCTACTTGAACCTCGTCCATGCGAGCTTCGGGTTCCGCAGTTTCCAAACACAAGACGAAGTCAGAGCTCCAGTCAGATAAAAGAAATACTGATTTGAAGTTCAAATGTATTCAAAGTTAGGATTTTTGTTTTTAGTTTTGATCAAACTAAAAACCATTAGGAACTCTGGGTCCACTCGGTTTTTCCAGTACTTTTATACACAGTTTTCATCACTTGGTGTTTTCACAGCTGTCATGGCAACATGACAGCATGTTGAAAACTGCATGAGTGGATTCAGCAAACAAAATCACGTTTATCTCCGTCCACTGATGAAATCTTTCAATACCACTGAAAGCAACAGAAAAACCTTCGTAAACATAAGGACACTGTTTGGATTCGTGTCTCAGATGAGCTGCAGGACACCAAGTGACCAGAGAGAAGCCAAAGAGGGTTTGAGCGAGCCAGACCAGCAGACAGCCAACCACTGGTCAGAGTGATTAACCTCTTCAATGGGCCAATCAGACTGCAGTTCAGTAGGCTAATGACTGCCAGGTGTATGAAGCCTGAGCTGGACTCTCAGAGGACTGGGCTGCTGCCATCACACATGAAGATGAAAGAAAACGAGTAAGCTAATCTCCACGTGTCAAAGTGCTGGATTCTGGAGACACACTTTGGAAGTAACAACAAGGCACAATCTGTAAAAGTTTCCCCTCTTTTACATTACAAAGGTTGGTTTTGCAGTTTTGTGGTGCTATTAATGTGAGAAACTAGGCATAATGGCCATTTAAATATTTTCATACCGCAGCATCACTTAACCATTCATCACAGCCGTGCAATATTACGCTGATTCATTTATAACCTGTAACATTAAGAAAGTATCTAGTGGAGTGAAACATGCTTTGAGCTCCTGTGTTAATTGTTTTTAAAATGATTTTTCTCTGTGGCGCTTTAAAGATGGAGAGAGTGATTTAATGTCAGGCGCTGCGGCCTAGTTTTACTTGGAAGTGGTCCTCAGATAAACATCTCCCGGCCATCTGATTCCTCACCTGACCCCGCTGCAGGTCGTTCCCCATGTTCGCAGCTTGCTGCTGCAATACCCCAGAGCGCTGACTCATTATTACTGAAACCGAATCTGCTTCAAAGCGTTGAGGTTTTGATTCCCCCTGATGAAATTAAAACTCGCTCAGTCATGCAAATCGTTTTTGGGGTTTCATTTGCACAAGTTTTGTTTGTGTCTCAGCTGCGGCCGCGGCGAAACCAGGGTGTCAGAAGTGTTGCAGACAAATTAGACATAATTAGTGACTTGTCTTGTTTATTGTTGGTATTATTGTTGAACAAGACTATACTCGCTCTACTGCTTTTTTTTTCTGTAAACCTAAATGTCAGCTGTGATGGCGTTTCGATGTGCAGAACCCAAGAAACGTAACCGAAACTGACAAATGCATTTTGTCGACTGTGACTTTCAAAATATGTCAGAAGATCACCAGCACACCAGCTGGATGTTGGAGATGAATTTGCGCCAACCTGCCTCCCCAGAGTTATCGTTGAAGAAAACCAAATGGTTCCCCACGCAGCTCCATATTTTGGATCCTAATGAGCCTCAACCAATCGCATTACTGAGTTACTTTCACAGGAAGAAGCATTTTAGCATGCTCTGCCTTGGTTCCTGTTCATACTGACCAGATGTATCTTCCATGATTAATCGTATTCACGTATGCCTTCTGTTAATCTCTGCATATCTGACATTTTCCCTCATAGCCACAGTTCTCAGAAACAAAAAAAAAGCATCTCTTCCTCTTGAGTCCACTGGTTGGTCCACTTATCAGTTCAGTGCATAATGGACTCTGACAGGAAGAAGAAAAAACCTGTAGACATCAGTTAAGTTTGGGGATTGTTCTTCTGGTAAACAGGCGGCACAGCCGGTAAAACACGGCCACAGACTATTTTAAGCGGCCTGTCAGAATGTCATGCTGGAAATCCCTCTTGGTGATGAGCCATGGCGATTCGTCAGCACGGCAGCGAGAGTAAGGGCTTTGGGAAACGGAGAGCGAATGTGCAGTGAGGTCTGGTCTTTATCAGAACAGAAGCAGGCCTCATCCTTTGGCACCACATGTTCAGTTCCTCAGAAACAGGAATTAGCCGATAGAAGACGTTACCTAATCGAGGCACTGAAACGGGGTGTGGGTTCACTCTGAACCACAAAAGTCCGGTTGCGCAATAAACATCGGGTTACACTTGTGTGAGAGATGACACACTAGTGCTTGTGATATACTCCCAGGCCCTTATCCAAACCCGACGTGACCACTGGTGGTTTGGTGCCAGTGACTGGACACATGACTCACCCGAACATCGCCCGATTACGTGCTAATTCCCCCGCTGTCACACGTCTTAGTCTGCTGTTTAAATTAGCCATTTGCACAGCTGTCCAAATACAGGAGCCCCTCACGTCAAATGAGACCCCTGCCTCGTTCTTTGAGGTGTTCAACCTGGCGCTCGTCTCGCAAAGCGCTAACGCCGGAGCTGCGTGTGGCGACATCTCCGGAAAACGTGAAACATTGTTTTTGCATTTGTTACTTTCTCATCGGAAAGGCCAAACCGGGTGCAAGGTTCACTACACGCCCTTGGTCCCCTGTTGTCGGGGAATCCACTCAGGAAATCAGTGTCTTTGAAAGAGAGCTGTATTTAATAACGGAGAGCTGGTTTGGCGCGGTGCTGCAGTCCCACACTCTGAAGAGGAAAAGACATGATGGAGGACGATGTGATCTGCTGGTGATGGTTGAGATGTCAGAGGGATGTAGGAGTTGTGGAGGAGATGTGTTTGAACCGGAGAAATCTGCCAACCTCCCAGATCCGGCTTCATTTTGTGCATCAAGTGTGTGAACGAATTCCATTTCGGAGCAGTTTCTTGTTATCACGCTGTGTCTTTACAGAAAGAAGAGATCCCACTGCCATTTGCATCAGATGGTTAAATACCACACGGTTGCTCTCAGTCGCTGTCGACTCGTTTCTGTATCACATGTTTCATCTGTGACATAGGCTTTCAGAAGCAAACACATCATGTTCAGCGGCTAAAGAACATCTTCATTTGCACACAACACCACACCAGAACAAGTGGGCGGCGCCTTTTCCCCAGAAACCCATACTTTATTAAAGCAGGTCACGAAAAAGGGAGATGTATCGTTTTAGTTTTTTGTTTTGTTAACTTGAAGAATATTGTCATCGCTTCAAATGAGAAAAAAAAAAAGATTCAAGATAATATTTTTAAAAGTTGAAAGTATGTAGACAGGTTAAATGTCCAGGAACCTCATTATCCCATTATTACTCTGAAGTAACTTCCAGTATGTGTTTTTCTGACTTATCCAGGAACAATTTTCAAATCAATATCAATCAAATCAATATTGCTGACACGGTATTTTACATTACAACCATCCAACAAACCTTGACCATTTTGTTTTTCGCTGCAGCTATGAGAGGACTCAAGTTGTAGAATCACTTTTTAAATAAAAACACATTCAGCAAAACAACAACAACAACAACAACAACAACAAAACAGTACTGTAAATGGTTTCCTCAAAAAAAAAAGGAAAAGAAACATCAGGAAATGAGGAAGCACAGTAGCTTACGTGTGTTATGTGAGGAGGAGACGGGAGGATCTGCAGCTGTGGGCGGATGATGGGTAAAACAGGCTGCTTATTGCCGTGTTTTCACTGTGTCGAGCTGTTACATGTTGTCATATATTTAACGATTTAGTCTGTTGCCGCTGTGCAAATTCACGTTCTGCTGCCCTGCAGGTGGGAATGCGATTCCCAGACATTCCCCACATGACATGTTCTTTTCCTCTCTCTCTCTTTCATGAGTCCACTCTTTTCTTTCACTCTTCACTTTATTTGCTCGCGACCCCGTCAGTGTTGTTCCAGGTGTTCTACATGCACTCAATCACAACAAAAAGTAAATATCTCTCCGGAGACAGTTTTTTTTTTTTTTTTTTTTTTTTGTGCACCTTGTTATGTCTTCTTGCTGTCTTTATTGCTTACACCACCACCCCCGCCCCCCCTCCCAATGTCCTGACCCCCTCCCCTCCTCCTTCCTGATGTCTTTCAGGCTGTTCCTGAAAAGCCACAGCGGGACCGCCGGCAGGCAGAGCAGTCTGGTAATCCACGGAGCAGACTTCAGCACCAAGGACATGGACAATGACAACTGCCTGTGCAAGTGCGCCCTCATGCTCACTGGGGGTAAGTGCAGCAGACGGCGTGCTGCAGTGGGGGGGGGATCATACATTTGCAGACTGTGACGTCGCATGACGCCAGTAAATTTCCCAGCGTCACTAAACATATAGTGGACATAATAGCTGTAAGTAATAATGTAACTATTAACCTGTGTTGTTTTGATTTTAATATCTGGTTTAAATCCACAGTCCGGGTTCATCTCGTTAAAATATCATAAATTGGTTAAAACAGCAATAAGGTCCAACTTGTACGTGGAATGTCGTCCATGCGGCACCGTGGACCATGGGCCAATTTGACCACATATACATCCCTCTGCACCTATCCCTCTTTCCTCTGCATCCTCATCTGCAGTCTCACTGTGAAACAAGCACATTACAATAAAAGAAAATCCCTGGGCGCGGCACCGCGGCGTGTCAGAGAGATTTAAACCCAGTCTGCTCCTCCTGCTGTGTAAGTGGAGCCCGGTGACCCTCGCCATCGCCTCATGGCAGCTCGATGTGCTGTCGAGCCCCGACCTGGTACTAATCAAGCATTTCTGAGCGCAGATGTAAGATTAGCGTTACCGCTTAGGTCATTTTCAACTGCAGCGGGTCCAAAGGGGAGCTGGCATCAGATCGCTGATCAACACCCCTCGCCTCGCTTGATTCATAGCCTGACTACGGCGAGCCACAGAGGAGGAGCGTGACAACGTGAGGCCTGAGTCAAGGCTGGTCCGAACCCAGCACTGTGCGAGCTATTGTATACGCAGTCCATCAATTGATTTATTCCCCCCCCTCGTCTTTTTAAGAGCGGGGCTTGATTTGAAATGACGTAAGTGTCTGGGGTATGAAGGAGGAAAATACCTCGGTGCTACATTTATGAGGACGACCATAGCATCGCATGGTAAAACATGCTGAGAGAGTATAATGTGGACATTAAACCCAACACCACAATATACAGTAGGGATAAACCACTGTGTGTAGGAGTCGGGGGGGTGGGGGGGTGTGATTCCCTTTTTGAAAGGAGATATATTTTTATAAGACAGTGAAATCGTCCGTCCTGGAAACAGGGAGGATACAGACCATAAATTCCTGAGGGATTGCTGCAGTGCACGTTGAATGTTTATGTGTGCGATGGCGTTTGTGTGGTCTGCGGTTTATCAGCGAGCGCTCATCCTTCTAC
This sequence comes from Trinectes maculatus, assembly GCA_016785345.1. NCBI lineage: Eukaryota > Metazoa > Chordata > Actinopteri > Pleuronectiformes > Achiridae > Trinectes > Trinectes maculatus. The sequence continues at coordinate 172,349 of JAFBJQ010001826.1, read as the reverse complement.
CAGCCTCTCTGTGTGGACCCTCAGGTGCCTTTTCACCGAGGACAGTGTCCGATTTATAAATAGTCTATTGACTTGGCGAACTTCTCAGAGCGGCACCTCGTTAATGCGATTATTGTTGACTGATATAAAATAGTTGTTTTTTTGTTATTTAATCATTCATTTAAAACTTTAAAACTCATGAAATGAATCTTAAAAGGTTTAACTGGATCTTCTTCCTGTGGCTGGAAACTGTTGAAGGATGAGATGAGGTAAACAAAACCATAAATACGTGAGACCAAAACAGTGTGCTTAAAGATGCTAAACAGCCATGATGGACTCATT
>JAFBJQ010001826.1:122028-167028 GCA_016785345.1 Trinectes maculatus | reverse complement strand
TGGTCTGTGGGAGTGAGAGTGACACGTGGTGTACACAGAGGGTGTGAAGCTCAGAGAGGCTGCAGGCCTCAGCAGGACCCACTCCAACCCATGATACTGACGTGACGGGGGGTTTCGCTCCATAGGATAAAACATGATCTTAAAAGCAGCAGCTCCAGTCTCTCTCTCACAGAGCGAGAGAAGAGTGGATCCAACATGCAAATCATCACCATCCAACACCTTCATCTCCTTTGATTCTTCTCGTAACTGAAACCGAAACTTTAAATCTCTGTTTTAATCAGGTTTCTTGTAGCTATGGCGACAGAGTGTCTCACAGCACATCATATGTACTGCGTGGCTGCAGACTCCGGGTGGTGTTCACAGCCATTAGCAGCTATCAGTGACAGACAGAGTAAAGCATCGCTAACACTGACCAGTGCCGTTTCAGGCCTCAACTGTAAACACTCGCCACTTTTACAGCGCTCCTGTATTTATCTGCCATCGTTCCCGTTCTCCCGTTCCTACTCAGCTTCCATCTTCCTCATCATTGAAGTCATGAAACCTGTCATGTTTAATCCAATCCAGGGATGTTAAACCCTGGTGGATGAGCTCGTCTGGTCCTGGCGGCGCTGTCTGTCATCCTGTCTGTCGTCCTGTCTGTCGTCCCCCTGCAGGGGACCAGGTTTTCCTCTCCGCTTCCCGACCCGGCCTTCACTGACTTTAATTTACTGTCTCTCCCATCTTTATTTATCCGGGCCAAGTGGTTCAGGCCAAACAATAAACTACAGCCTCGGCGAGAGGAAGTATTAGGGAATTATATGGTGGTTTACTTTTCCTGGGCCGGAGCAGCTTTGTGCGGCTGGCTTCCGTGTGGAGGTCAGCGGCGGGGAAAAGCCAGTAACCCTCTGCAGATGTATGAGAGTGAGAAGTTAGCGCGGTTATGTTTTGCATGATTTGTCGACAGCAACATGTTCGACAGTCAGAGATGTTTGTGTTAATTTGTGTTAACGGATAACGGAAAACACAAATAAATCAAAAAAAAGAAAAACTGAATCCTGGTTGCACTTGTTTCACTACAGGTCATTTTACTTTTACTGGAAATAAACTCAGACCAGAGTTAGTGCTCCAGGACAATATGGACATGATGAAGTCACAGTGACCTCCTCTGGTAGACTGCCAACATTACAGTTACTGTAACCGCTCAATTGTTACCTCAAATTGAAAAAGGCGTTTTATTGCTTCTGTCTGCCACGTTTTATTTCTGTACACTCATGATTTTTTTTTAACACACACGTGTTTGAAAGAAAACCGAGTGTTGTGACATCTTCCCCTCCTTCGCCATCGCCTTCCCGAGTCGTGTGTGCTTGGTTTGGCTTCCTGCCTCAGGAGCCAATGGACAGAGACAGGGAGGAAATCAGGAAATGGCCAACACCTGAGTAAACCGAGTCAGAGCCCATCTGAAGTGGCTTCATGTCTGACGTCCAAAGCCTTCGTCAGCCTGTCTGCTGTTTCCTCAGGTGCGGTTCCCCCTCATGCTCCGGCCTCTGGGCCTTTTACCCACAGCTTCAGCGGTGAGCTGGATCAAACTGAGAGAGAACATTCAGCATCTGACCATTTGCAGAAGAAATCACACAATCCTCTAATATAAATAAGAAGAGAGAAAAAAAAAATCATGCTTGACTCAAGGCTTTTGCAGCTGCAGCCTTATTTGGCCCTGAATCTCCACTGGCTTCAGTAAATGTTACATGGTGAATGTGTAATCTACGTTAACGAGATGAGGAAACCCTGTGGTATTTATTATTCTTTATTATCTTTATGCTAAGAAGCTGTAACCATGAACACAAGGAAGCAACTGCAGAATTGTCCATATACATGTAGAATATATTTACTGTCAGAACCTGTAACTGTGATGAGCCTGTTTGTCCTCGTGGTGGCGCACTAACCTTCTTCTCTATGTTAGTAGTGAGGAGATGACCAGTGCTGAGGCTGGATGAGTCACTTCCACTCTTCATGAGAGACTGACGACAGCTGCAGCCGCGTGTCTGTGTGCATGTGTGTGTGTGTGTGTGTGTGAGCCAGCGTCTAATTATAACACACACACACACACACACACACACACACACACACACACACACACACACACACGCACACACACGCACACGCACACGCACACACACATGCATTAAACGCACACATTAAATTACATTTCTGCACGTCCACATCAAATCAATGCTAAACACCTGTGTTTGGGATGAAGCCAGCTAAGCATGATGTCGATAACATCATGCTCCACCATTGTTATTATGATTCAACATTATTATAATAGCAGTTAGCTGGTGTGTGTCTGCACACCAGCTGATCTACACTCCCTGTTTACCTCTGGTTACAACCTCCACAGTCTGTGATGAAACTCGAGCACGCTGTGGCGGCCGGCGTCAGGGAAAGACGATCGGGTCCGCGGCCTGGGATGACTCGAATACTTTCCGCCGGCGTTGTAGGGTTTAGGCTCCCCAGTTTAGAGCTGGAGCTGCGAGCCTGAGTGTGGAGACCAGCAAGGAGAGGGGACAACGTTCAAAATGTCCTGCAGGAAGCCGTCCACCAACAGGAACATCAGGAAGCTCCGTGTGGTTAGCATGGTGAACAGCCTGACGAGCAGCTGGCAGCAGTGGGCGACGGACAATGAGACGAGGCAGGCCAGTGAGCCCAGTGGTTGGACTCCGTCCTCACTGGAAGAACCAACAGAAGAACCCGTGAAGAAATGGGTCCCCAAGAAACCTCCTCCAACTCAAATCCAGCCAACGGTGGCGTCAACTTGCGAAGAGGCCCACAAGACCACATCTTCACACGAGAAAACCGACGAGGTCATGACCCCGAATGAGCCACCAGCCCCATCTACAATCAAGACTAAGCAGGTGGTGAAGACGGTGACCAGCAAGGCTCAGGAGAGGAGCGCAGGCATTGGGCTCCTGGCCGAGAAGATCCAGAGAGAGGCTCTGCTGTCCGCTGAGGAGATCGACAGGCTGCTGACCAGGAACAGGTCGCCAACGCGTCGCAGGAAGTGCTCCAACATGGTGTCGTCGCTGACCAAGAGCTGGAAGCAGGTGGAGAATGAGCAGAAGCTCGGGAAAGAAGGAGGAAAGTCACAGAGCAGTGGTTCAGATAAGGACGAGGGCGGAGCGGAGAGGGAGAGGGAGGATGGGGCCGAAGCTCAGACACACAGGGTCGGCTTTTTAAAAGACTGCGGAGAAGACGCTGAGTCAGCAGTGAGGATTAAAAGACCTCCAACGTGAGCATAAGATTTTCATCACATCAACATATTTGATAAGACGATGAATATATTTCAAATGTCTCCAAACTCAAAACTAATAATAATAATAATAATGTGTATCTTTGTGCGTGTTTCTAACACAACCCCTCATCCCTTCCAGGTACAAAAAGGAAGCTGAAGATGCCATCAAGATCAACGCTCTCTCCAAGAAATACAGTCCCGTGGGAAACCTCAAGAGCCGCTGGCAGAACTGGGCCTCCGAGCACACCGTCAACCAGAGGCTGAACCCCTTCAGCGAATACTTCGACCACGACTACTCCATGTCCCTCCGTCTCCAGAGGGGCCAGGAAGGTTACGGACGCCCCAAGGAGGGAAGCAAAACGGCGGAGAGAGCCAAGCGCGCCGAGCAACACATCCACCGCGAGATCGCCGACATGTGCTACGTCATCAGGACTATGGCCGACCCGGGCCCGGACGGAAAGACCCGCATCACGTTCGGGGAGCTGTTCGATAGGTACGTGCGGATCTCGGACAAGGTGGTGGGGATCCTGATGAGGGCCAGGAAACATGGGAAGGTGGCGTTCGAAGGGGAGATGCTGTGGCAAGGCCAGGACGATGGGGTGGTCATCACGCTGCTGGTGTGATGTTAACACCCGGGTCAAAGTTTCACCGGAAATCCACCAATCCTCTAGCATGGTGAAGGGGAGATCAGAAATCCTGTTTGACCTGGGTCAACGTGTCTCTTTTGCACTTTAGCTTACGTTAATGAGATATTTAAGTATGTGCTAATACACCAAATGAACCAGCCTCTTTGCACTATGCTGTAGCATCATAATCAGACGCACAACCTGCAGCTCAGCATTCATTACACTGTACCAGGCACAATGCAGAGGAGCAGAGCCGACTGCAGCACTTTTAATCCTCGTGCCCTGTGAGACACCGAGGCTGCTGTAATTAATGTAGGAGCGGACTATGGGCGCTTGGGGGGGAAACAAAAACGTTCTTTTTCCAAAATCTGTTATTACATTTTCTTTGAATAATTTATTGAGGTTTGTAAAATCATGCAGAATATAGTTAATATCATGAGTTACTGTTTATGTTAAACAAAACTAGAGGCAAATTAAAGTTGTGCCATGTTGAGTGAAATTTTATATATATATATATATATTTATACAGGGGGTCCTCAAGTTACGACGGTCGCGAGTTACGTTGTTTTCGTGGTTACGACACATCTCCCGTGAACTTCCTTGTTTCGGCTTAAGCGGTTTGCCCCGTAAATATGTACAGACTTCACACGGGAACTAGTTGGTGAGCGCTCTCTCTGTCTCTCAGCGCGCCTGCCGGCTCTCCAGCACCTCCACAGCACAGCTAGGCTACTCTGCCTTGTGTTCGCTTATGTGAAATGGACGGCTATATATATATATATATATATATATATATATATATATATATATACTATTAAAGAACAGGTTTTTTTTCTCCTCTATTGCTTTTTGTTTGTTTGTTTGTTTGTTTTCCCCCCCTGTACTCCATTATTGTGCACAATGGAACATGTGACTCAAACCATTTTCTCCTTCACCCATGATGGCAGACATGAAGATGCACGTGCACGTCATGTTAGAGGAATGAACTGACCTTCGGACAAAAGAAGAAACCAGGAAGGAAGAGGACGGAGACAGACTCTTACCTGCAGCCACACCTGTGTCAACTTCCTCATACCATCACATCAGCCATCATCCCTCTATCAGTGATGACACTGACAACACAGCGACAGATGGCAGATGTGTACACAGGGTCAGATACAGTGTTTGTTTACTTGTTTATTACTGACTGTGTTGTTGGTGGGTTCCACTTTTGTTTATGCTAAATCACTGATCAATCATAAACAACCTCTACAGGAAACAGGAAGTGAGTTGTCGTGTAGCTTTGCTGATGATTATCATGTTGACATTTAGACACAGTCATTGTGACAACAAGCTTCTTTGACTTGATGACGAGGAGAAGCAGTGATTGGAGGAGATGTGGGCCTACAACAGGCCACTGGGGGCCAGGGTACTACATTTCCCAGGATGCAGTGGGGCTCGGCAGCAGCTGGGAGCTCCGGCTCCACCGCAGCAGCAGAGTGATAACAACAGCACGCCGGACCGGGCGCGATGAGAGCCCCGGTGATGCCCTGATCCCTGGACCCTGGACCCTGATCCCTGATCCGCGGAGCGGCGCGATGGCTGTGGAAGGTGAGACGGTGTCCGCTTCGTGTCGCGTGCAGTGGGACACATGTGTGATGAGGAGCCGGAGCCGCGTGCCCGGGCTGTCTCCACTGTCCACGGTCCTTTTCCCCTCATATCGTCACGTCACGTGTTGTGATCACAGAGCGTTCATCCTCTCTGGGTATTTACATTGTTGCTATGTGTGTGTACGTGTGTGTGTACGCGCGCGCACGGCCGCGAGAGGCAGCACTGGTTAACAGGTTAACCTCTGCGTAACCAGCTGCACCGTGCGTCTCGTGCGCCGGTTTCCGGATGCTTGTCCACATTGTTGGATGATGTGATGCAGCAGAGCGCAGGTGTGTGTGTGTGTGTGTGTGAGAGAGAGAGAGAGAGTGAGACATGTGGAACGGCGAAAGGGGGGGTGCGTAACGTGTAATGGGACTAGATGTCACCCTTGAGGGCTCTTCCGGTCCAGTCGCGTGCTTTGTGTTGTTGTTGGTTGTTGTTGTTGCCCGTGCAGGTGTGGCTGGTATGAGGTTGTGGCACACCTGCATTCCGATCCCGGATCAGGTTATTCACGACGGCCACGCTTGATGACGTTTGACCCAAACCTGTCTGTCAGTCAGTCTGTCTGTCTGTCTGTCTGTCTGTGTGTGTGTGGGGGGGAGGGGGGTTGTTGAACGATGCAGTAATGAAAAAAAACTTGATTCCAAAGATCCTCCTCATTAATGTTTGTTTGTTTGTTTATTTGTTTGTTTGTTTGTTTGTTTGTATTAATGTCAGTAAAACATTCCACTGGGCGACAGCTGCTCAACTCGTACCTTCATAAATATCAAGTAATGTCTGAACTAGTTGCACCTCCTTCCAGCCTGAGATGCTGCAGCTTCTCAGAGCTGCGACCAGTGGAGACACATCTCTCCAGCGCCTTCCAGCAAATCTCCTCATTTCATTCCTGCTCACTCTCCCGGGAGGCGTCTCTCAAAGCTGCATGGAAGAAGTGGATCTGTCTGCAGATGCACACTTTGTTCCAGAGATGAATACTTTATCCGCTCTCCAGTTTGCCCCCCCCCCCGCCCCCCTCGTCTAGATTTATCCAGACTCACTCAATTCAGGTGACTTAAAAACAGTGGAATTGTGTTGTTGTTAGTTTTATGTACGTGTTATGACACATCGTGAGGGAATACACGTGTGGGGTCTTTTGTCGTCATCTATGCAAACACAAAGCGTGACATACGGCATCAGTCTCACTCGTGATTCACTGACTTGTGTGGTAGAGAGATGAGTTTGGAGTACGCGTGTCCGTGTCCACGGAATATGACTGTCAGGAATCAGGGAGGAAAGCGAGCAGCCGAGATCAGGTCGGATTTAGCTCCTGCTCGGTGTGGTTGTTAATGCAGGAGCTTCCTCCATGAAGACACAGATGATCGTCTGATGTTTGAGTCAGAAAAGGAGAATGAACGTTTTGTGGTATTGTGCTTCCAGATTAGTAAAGGATCAGAATAGTGTGTAGTGAGTTTGTTGTGAGATTAAGTCGAGAGTGTGTTTGCCTAAAATTGCAGTATTGCTCTTTTCGGATGATGTAGGAGATCAGTGTGCAGCAGTGTCTCCAGTAAGGACGTGGCACCCTGATGTCCACACTGATGTCCACACTGATGTCCACACTGATGTCCAAACTGATGTCCACGTCTAAATCTGCCACAGTTTCTTAGAAACGCCTGTTTTTTTTCTTTTCATCTCTTATTTATTTTTTGGTCGCCTCTAATTAAAACCTGTATATGTTTACATCTCTGATAGGAATGACAGTCACTTTCAATCACTTTTAAAGATGTGTGCGACGTGTGTGTGTGTGTGTGTGTGTTTGTGTGTGTGTGTGAGAGAGAGAAATCACAACTTTGCACTTTGTCAGTATTCCATTCCAGAAGTTCAACAACAAAACCTCCAAGACAGAGAATATAGGTCAACTATTGAATCATTTATATAAATTATGGAAGAGAATTAGAATCAGAAGTGCTGCATCACATGTGCTAATGGTTGTTTATATATATATATATATATATATATATATATATATATTATGTGTGTGTGTATATATATATATATATATATATATATATATATATATGTATATATATATATAGTATGTATGTATGTATGTATGTGTGTATGTACATAGGTCCAACCACTAATGTTACAGTTACATCTGCTACACCTCGTCCTGCAGGCCTCGTTCTGTTTGAGTTGAAGCAGCCTGAAGTTTTCATGAAGGTTAATGGCGTTTTCATGTCGCTGACGTCGGCCTGTTAAAAGCCCGCACGACCTCGGGGGTGAACGGATATAGCTTCGTATAGGCGCTAACGCGTGACAGGAGAATGTACCTTACGTAGATAAGTGGACCTGCTGTGCGACCACAGCAGCGTTTACCCCCCCTGTGGCCGAGGTCGTACATTTCACCCCTGTGCGTTGAGTAAACTCATTCCACATCCATCCCAGATGTGGAATGAGAATGAAAGGGACACATGTGTGAATGGTTGTTTATATATATATATATATATATATATATATATATATATATTATGTGTGTGTGTATATATATATATATATATATATATATATATATATATGTATATATATATATAGTATGTATGTATGTATGTATGTGTGTATGTACATAAGTCCAACCACTAATGTTACAGTTACATCTGCTACACCTCGTCCTGAAGGCCTCGTTCTGTTTGAGTTGAAGCAGCCTTAAGTTTTCATGAAGGTTAATGGCGTTTTCATGTCGCTGTCGTCGGCCTGTTAAAAGCCTGCACGACCTCGGGGGTGAACGGATATAGCTTCGTATAGGCACTGACGCGTGACAGGTAACTTACGTAGATAAGTGGACCTGCTGTGCAACCACAGCAGCGTTTACCCCCCCCATCCACCCCCCCGTGGCCGAGGTCGTACATTTCACCCCTGTGCGTTGAGGAAACTCATTCCACATCCATCCCAGATGTGGAATGAGAATGAAAGGGATAAACGTGTGTCTTTTCAGTCACTGCAAACATCAGAGGAGAGCGTCGTTGTGTCGTCGTCCCCTGGGTGGACCCACAGCTTCCTTTAATGGACCACACTAAGTGCTGCTCCCTGGAATTTAAAATAAGAGATGGGGGGGTGGGGGTGGGGGGGTAGTAGCAGTGGGCACAGATTTGTCCTCTAGCCGTATCAGCATTAATCGATGAGACAATTTTCTCATCAACCCCCGCGAGACCGATGCACAGCAAACTGCAATCTGTATGATAAACTTCCGGGGGCCTCGACTCATTACCATTCTGGTGGATCGGCGTCTGGACGCGGCGCGGCGTTGCCAGCTGGCTCAGCTCACGTCACTGTGTCTGACTGTGACAGAGAAACATCCGAACACGCTCGCTTTCACGTGTCCGACTTGTCGTGTTCCGCAAACTGGCATGTGATCGTCATTTAATTATTCACACCTCTTATTTTCCTCTTTAACAAAGACCCGTTGTGCATCAATTAACTTAATCGCTTTAGATAGTTGATTGTTTGGGAAAGAAAATCTTTCACTTTGGAAAATCGAATTGTTGAAAACTGAAAGTTTCCGTCTGTACTTCGTTTTAGTCGTAGAACCTTTCATTCGCATATCTTTGTTTTACGTGGTCAGACGACCTGAGTCTTGATAGAGATGCTACAATCCGTTTGTGGTCGTATCTGAAACGGGCCCAGCTCATTGGCTGCCGACTGCGGCGTCACATATTTGACCAAACAGACATGAGAGTTGTATCGAACGTCTCGTCCGACTCTGTCTGAATACCAAACAGAGCCCGGTGGCGGAGGAGGCGAATCAAACCTTTGTAGTAGACGATGATTATTGTGTTGTTTTCCTTTGTGGAGCTGATGAATATAAGAGATGTAGTGTAATGGTCAGGGAGGTGCAGCTTTGTGTTGTCGTCGTCTCGGGGACAATTCAGAGTAGCATCTGGCCTTTTGTCATTTTAAATCCCAAACGCGACATTAACCCGACTGACATCGAGGGTCGTGTCCGTGGCACCGAACGGAGCAGAACAAAACTCTACAGCAGGTGATATCTCCATCGACCTTCATGAAGTATGAATATCAGACGAGTGGAGCCCGGGGGAGGAGACTGTGTTTCGTCCTGCTGAATGCTCCGGTGATTCATGTCTCTTCCCACCATTATAAAGCACTTTGAGTCTTTTGTGCGCCCGATTGTCGACCTTTGTGCTTTTTGTGAACACTCGGCAACTTTCGGAACCCTGTTGTGTTGAGTGCTGAGTCTTGGCAGCGAATCAGCTGTGGTCCCCGGCGACTGTTCCGCGGACTGATGGAGGCTGCAGATCGGAGATGGTGGAAGGTGGACTTGGACTTGCGATTGGTTCTATTAGAAGATGTGTTGTGTGTCATATTCCAGGATTCAAGCATTAATAAGATCTAATCAATAGGAATCTGGAATAAAACCAACAAGTTTATTAATTGTGTTTTCTGCATAGATTTAATCAGGCTTTAAGATCAAAACAATAATATTCGTATATATATTTAAAGGACTTTTATGAGCATTTAAATTGCAGGTGCAGAGATCACCTGAAGCATCTGCATACAGAGTGAAGGTTTTTGCTGTGTCAGGGAAAGGTCACAAGAGGTCATGTCAGGCAGACGGGAAGACGACTGAGACTGGAAACCGGACTGATCAGTCTCCAGACTAGCCCGGCCGGTTGTGAGCGTTTATCTGAAATGGTTGCATTAGCGATTCATAGAAGAGCGACGAGGCAGGTATGAAGTGTGACAACCAAGAAAACCCATCATTTTATCTGGGTTGATGACTTCATGGCTGACGACACACAGAACATAAACCTTCTTAAACCGTGGCCTGGTGCATTGATGTTCATACGGTCGTTTCTTTGTGTCTAGGCGAAGTAATAATACGCAGTGAAATGTATGTTTTTATTTCAGGTTATTGCAGAAATACTTCAGGTCCTTTGCTGTTATTGCTCTTTGGCCATGGGGGGTGGGGGGAGGGGTTGGGGGGGATGCATTAGTTCAAAACAGAAGAGCTTTCTTCTTATGGAATATTAATAACGTTTCTCTAAATTAAGACCGTCTGTCTCTGTCGTGCTTTCACGGGGAGCCAAAGTGAGCAGCAGTTCTCTTTATCTCATTTGTTTGTGCCGTAAATTGGGTCATTTTTATATCTTTGTCGAGTGTTGTCACACTGAGTGTGAGTCTCTACTCTCTGGCGACGTTTTTTTTTCCCTCCATTTCTCTCTCGGCTTATTTTCCTCTCTTTATCGCCTTTTGATATCTTTGCAGCTGCGACGCGTTCAAAGTTATGTTACAGATGATGGAGCAGTGGAGTTTGAGTCCACTTTACTATTAATAGGATGTCATTAATTAAGGGTCCAGCAGACATATGACATATATGACATATATGAACATATATATGTCTGCTATATATTCAATTATGCAACATAATATAACTTATTATTATTATTATTATTGTTGTTGTTGTTAGATATTATTGTTGTTGTTGTTGTTGTTGTTGTTATTGTAGATGACATTATAAAACCATTGAATTGACAGAGCTAAAGCAGGATTAATCTGTGTCCAGCAGTTTGAACTCAACCGCCTCATGAAGCTAACAGAGGAAACGTTGAGTCCACTGATGATAAACATCAGGGTGAAGTCACTGGATGCTGTGTTGGGTAAATGTTACCTGAGATCACCTGAGCCTCTGTCATCGGATTGCAGATGGCGGCTCATGAATGTTAACGCTGCAGGAGGAGAAGCCGTAAAAAGCAAACGAGCATGTCGTGTTTAATACGTTCATCACGTCTGAAACGTATTCTCATCGGTATTTCTAAAGGATCTCTGACGGAGATGCTCCCACTCTCCTCCTCACACATTCCTCACACAGTCTGCTCGGAATTTCGCTCCGATTTGTAAAAACGCTGGCGTTGGCCAGGTTTGTCACCTCCTCATAGCAGACGGAGTGAGAATCATGCGTCCATGCTGTGTGAAGAGCCTCTTTTGCTCTGTATAATCAGACCAGCACAGTGGGAAACATGAGGGATATTTATTTTTTTGGAGTCGCCACTTGCCAGTGACTGATTTGGGATTCAGCTCGGAGCCGCTGTCGACATGTGAAAGGAGTCACAGCTGTGTGCATGACTGAAATGTCATCGTGCCTCTTCTGGTGCCAGAGCGGCCTCTTTCTGCTCCCACATGCGTCTGTTGGCAGTCGCTCGCTTTGCAGCCTCGTCCTTCCCGTCCTGCGTCGGTGACTATTAACAGATGGCGATTCGCTTCACCTTCCTTCTAAATATCCCGCTGAAGGCAAAACGATCAGGAGCCAGTGTCGGAACCAATCTCGGAGACTCCGGCGTTCATGCAGAATAATAGAGTTTCTCCCAGTTTGCCTCAGTTTCTGGTGCATTCCACTGCAACATTTACACCTTCCCTCCATTAATGATGAACTATTAGTCGTGTGACGTTTAATTGCCATTTAATTTACAGTAAATATCCTCGTCATCTGGGTTAAAGTCTGATATAAAAGCTGGATAAGACGTTGAATTTTAGAATCAATATTTTTATTATTATCTTATTATCAGTTTGTTTTGTTTCTCTGATCATAACAGATAAAAACGCTGATCCTGATGCAGATCCAGACGACCTGGACGTAATTAGCAGAGACACTAATGTAAAGCTAATCAATTTCTTTATTAGTCTTCACCTCCATTATAGGAATGGATTTGTCTGAGTAGGGATGAGGCTGTATTCTCCAACAGCTCCATTCATCGTCTCCACCCCTCCACCCCCACCCCCACCCCCCCCATACCGAGTCCCATTGAGAAGGGAAAAAAAAGGGATCTATCGCTCTTCCCCTCGCCACGGCGCATGTCAGGGAGGAGAGAGGGAAGAATGTGATGCTGCTATTTATAGTCACTGTTGCTGTTTAAGAAAAAAAAAAAGAAAGCGTTTCTCTATCTCCGACCCCCCCCCTCCCCCCCCAATACACCAAACGACAGAGAGCAATGCAACAGTCCCTCCTCTCTGTTTGTGCTATTGTTCATTTGCCCTCATCAGAGGATGTAAAATTAATTTTGCAGCAGTAATGAATCAAGACGGGGGGGGGGGGCGAGGGCGGGGGGGTATTTCAGTGACCTGGGATGAGAGGGGGAATAAAGAGTCAGTGAGAGGCAGCGATGCGTCGTGCTTCGCATCTCAAGTTGGCGTTGTTAAAAAAAAACGAGGAGCCTCCACGCGCTGTACGTTCTCCCTGCGGTTTGACTGGGCTCTGTTTCCAATCAGCGATCAATACTGATCAGGCGAATCATGACGAGGACACATGACCAAACCGGGATCCATTTGGATTCAAATTAAATGTTGCTCAGCAGTCCTGCTTCCAAAAGATAAATGATATTATCATAAAGAAAACACATCGTCAGTGTCACAGGGGTCAGAGCTGGACTTCCTGGTACAGTATTGAACAATGTGTTGTCATTTATTGGTTTGTTATGATACGTCTTTGAGTTAAATCTTAAATACTCGTATTCAAGTGGAGAGGAGCATCAAACACGAAGACTTACAAGGAATCCAATTTTTACACATTCCTGCCTCTTCTGTTTGATTCATCCAGCAGGAGCTAGTGCAGGGGTCAGAGGTCGGCGACATTATGCCGATCAAATACTCCCGCGCCCCCACAGTAATGTGTGACTGCAGACAGAAGTGGGACTTCGCCGTCTCTGGGAAGACGCTGTGAGTTGGGGCGGAGGCGGCGTGTGATGCGACTCTCTGACAAACACAAGTGCAGTTTCTTGCTGAATCATATTGAGTCCACTGTCTGGTTCCCCCTGTGGACAGCGTGTTGTCGTCGTCCTCAACAGAGGACGAGGACGGGACCACCTCCAGCTGTTACGAGCAATGACAACACAGATTCTCTGCTGTTGTTCTCGGGAATTGCTCGCTGGCAGAGGCCTGGAACAGGCCTCTAATTGGCTGCTCTCGCTGTTTGGCTAATTTATGGCAGTCTCTCTTTTTTTTGTTGTTGTCTTTTTTAATTCCCAGCAGACGATGGAGAGAACGAGGAGACTCAAACATTTCTCTCGTGTTCATCGACCGTGTATCACTCAGTTTGACCTCAGTGCCTGTTGTGTTGTGTTGATGTGCTTTTCTTGTGAATGAGCCATGCAATCTGCACACTTCTCATAAAAAACAACACACACACACACACACACAGAGGGTGTGTGTGTGTGTGTGTGTTGTTTTTAACAAGTGGGCAGATTGCATGGTGACAAATGGCCCATTTCGGTGACACCTCACATCCCGCTGTGATCCGTCGCCACCGTGGCTGCTCCGCCGCCCGATGAGACCGGAAAAGAGGCCGAGACCCTTATTTTGACAAACAAACCTAAAAATAATCACTGAATGGAGGAAATGACACACGAGTGCGATCGAGTGAAGACGTAATAGAAGCCTTGTGCTGCAGTCTTTATTAAACAGTACGACACAGCAGCTGTGTCTTTTGTGTAGTGAATGATTACTGTGTTTAATCTGCATATAGTATCTGTCGCCTGCTATAGTTTGATATACTGTAGATTTGAGTGACACTATAATATTTGCATTAAAAAAATTCACTTCACACACACAATATGATAATATGATTGACAATAATAGCATATTATTCCTGTGATCAAGTGATTTGAGAGAGAGAGCTTCAGTGGTTACATGCATTGTTTGTTGCTGCCATCTGGTGGAATCATAGCAGTATAGCAGTCAGTATGGAAAACTTGGTGACGTAACATGCAGGATAAATTTTACCTTTACACCCAATATGTTGTAAAATAATATATATTTTTTTCTGTCCCTCACAGCTGTTCACTGCAACCTGAGCCAGAATGGCATCGACCACCAGATGTGCCCAGAGGACATGACGTCGCAGCAGGAGGAGGAGGAGGAGTCCGTGGACGGGGGGACAGTGCTGCTGGACCGCGACAGCCCCAGCTACCACAACGTCAGCCCCCCCATGTACCAGCGCCGCTCCCCCCCACACCGCTCAGTCTCTGAGTCTGAGCTGACACGGGTAAAAGCCACCAGCCGCTGTTTTCAGTAGCTGTGACGTGTTCGACAACATTTTCACTAATGGTGGCGTTCATGGAAATGAATTGTCTGTTGGATTGAAAAGTTTATTCTATTTTTAAAAAATATTTATCTTTATAATTTTGGCTATATAAGATTGATATATAATAATAATAATAATAATAATAATAATAATAATAATAATAATCTTATATATTGAAGATATATAAGATTGGCTATGCTGCATCACTTAACCATAATATGTGTGAAATGTCAAGGGTGACACACACACACACACACACACACACAAACAAAAAACAAAAAGAAAAAAAATTGCTTTAGCTGTCTGTAACATACAATCTGTGCGTTGTGGTTGATGCAGCCGTGGTTGTGTAACTCCATACTTGAGCATTATTCTGTTTGAAGCACAGGCTCGGTCGGAATTGCATTAGGGACCTGGAGGAAGCAGTGTATTAGCTGGAATAATGTAACAGCTGGAGCCGGTCTCAGCACTGTGTGCGTCTGCACTGCACTTAGGCCCGAGACTTTCTCATTGAGGGAAATTCAATAGATCAAGCGCGTGAAGACTGTAATTGCATGAAATGGTAATCTATTCTTTCATGCACTCCATCCATGGACGGGGGGGTGGGTGGGGGGTATTTATTGATGCTGTTGGGGTCTGAGCTTAATTAAGTGCTAAACGAGAGCTTTACTGCAGATGATGGATTCACTTCACTCTTCAGTCCTGAAGTCAAGCGGCAGTAAAAGTTGTTTTTTGTCGACGCTGGCGATGATTTGTTGACCTTGACTGCAAAATTCACTGATTTCGTCAGTCAGCTCCTAATAAACGTGACGATAAACGGCGTCCAGGCCTCGGTGTCGCTCCGGTTGACAGTCGTACATCAGGAGGTTTCACTTCATCACATCAGCAGTCAGGGTTCATTATTTAAAATATTGGATTAAAGATGAGTGTGGCGCCGGGCTGCAGCTGGAATCCAGCCAAGATTAAACATCAAACCACCGTTTGGACGCAGTGGACGGCCGTAACAGCCACAGCCAATCAGCTCGTCCCGCTCGTAATCAATATCGAGGCCGAGGTGAATATATTTCGTTTGGTGTTGACACACCCGCCGACGCTTTATGGAGCCTGTCCAATGGCAAGGTCAGGGACGGTGCCGAGGTCGCGGCGTGGACGTCCTCTGATGTGGCGCCTGTAAAACAGAGGCTCTTTATGAAGCTTTGTTCATTGACCCAGCACAGTGTGTAATTCTGTGTCGGCCATAATACACTGCTCCATCTCTCACACACACACACATGGACACATCCCCGTAATTAATACAGATTAATTTTCATCTACTCCCACCTCTGGCCTGGTGTGGGTTGGGGGTTGGGGGTGGGGGGCATGTCGGAGCTGTTAATTAGCTGTGCGGTGGAGACGGGACCATGACACAGTGTATACGACACTAACTGCTTTTCTGCCCCGTCACACTGGTCACGTAGAGGTAATATTTAGATGTGACACTAGAGGGTGGTATGCACCAGTGAATGTTCAACATTCACCATTTGAGGGAGGAATTCATAGTTGAATGCAACATCTCAGTTTCTCTGTTGTTGGAACAAAAAATGGAGATTTAAATGAAACGACTGGTCAGAAAAATGCACAATTCCCTTTTTGTTTTGGACTGTTTATTCTCAGTGGACCTAATAAACCGGTGTGTGTAAGCATCTGTAATTAGATGCTTCCATATTATGATAATGAAGCAATTAAATGAAATATACCGTCATAAGAGAAAATGAATAATTGGTGCAAATCATCATCAAATAATTTCACCTTATCTTAACCAGAGGCCTTAACGGCGCATTACTTATTGTAACTATGACGACAACGTTTCATAGGATCATCAGAGGATGAACCTGAGTAACAGCTGAGGGTTGTGTGTGTTGAACCCACTCGTTTTTCACGCGAGCAGAAATAATGCAGCGTCAGAGTGACAGATGTTGTGTGATGTGTTGTTGCCCCGGTGCGTTTGTGATTGATTGTTTAAACAGGAAGTGTCTACTCTTGGTTTTAGCCCTGGGGGTTCACCTGCGGCGTCTGCGTTTAGTTGTTTAAAAAGGAAAAAAACAACAACAACAAAAAAAAAATAAGATGGCGACTGAGGGGAAATCGATCAGGGGCTCGGCACAGGTCAGAAACATCAGTGTGTGACAGGAAAGCATTGTGAGAGCGATGAAGAAAAATGGAAAAAAAAAAGTGGAAAAAAAATCTGAGACTGAAATTTCCTTTCTTTAAATCCCAGACTTATAACAAAAAAAGAAAGAGGGAAAAAAAAATCGACGACACCATCAAAGACGTGACGTGATGTTTTCGAGAAGCTAAATGAACGTTAACGTCTTAGCCCTCGGCTTGTTTATGCACTGCAGAGAGCGACTTCATGAACTGTGGATTTCCTTTAGCGTTCCTGTACAATCAGGGAAAACTGCTCCCAATAAAGCTGCCAGACAGCCCAGCACTCAGCCATCCATCTCTTTTCACACCAGCCGCTCAATGTTCCCGCTCGCGTATGAATTGGCACAATGGATCCGCCCCCCCCACGGCCTCAGCACTGGGACACGTCCAAGGCCCAGCTTCAGTTTTAGTGATTCACACGTTTAAAACCATAATATCTGTGTGATATTATGTGTCTAAATAAAACAGTGTTGTCATATTGAAGCCACGGTGAGAACCAGGACCCGAGGGGGCTGTGGTCCAACGCCGCCTTCACAGAAGGGGCCCGTGTTGCTGCCTCTGATTCATTTACTTCATTCATATTGGATCTTTAAATGCTTATCGGTGTAAGTGCGATTACACGCTCCGTTACGTGTGTAATAGCTTTTCCGCTAATGCGTGGACGTTTATTTCGGGCCTTTGTCCCCACAGGGTTTGTTATTTGTCTTTTTAATATATTTTATTTTTATTTTTTTGCCATTGTGTCCTTGCTCGGTTGCTAAGGCAACGTGGAAAATACTGGGAGCTGTACTGGACTTTCGGATATCAATTAAAAGCCAAGGACAACACTTGAACACATGTTGGTGCATTCGTGTTGCACGTGTGGATGTGTGTGTGGCTACGCATGTGTGTGTGTATGTATGTGTGTGTGTGTTCCCAGATGCATTCCACTTAAAGGGAGGTTTCTTCTTTCACCCCGCTGCTGTCAGTCACATCTCTAATTGGCCCCGGGTATCTTGAACGCAGCTCTTTGAGCATGATTACGCTGCTGTTCTCTTCTCCCTGCTGTTTCCTCTCCGGCCTTTTGCTTCTGCTGGTCGGATCACCTATTGCACCGGGCCCCGGGCCCCGGGCCCCGGGAACACAGCTGTGGGCTCAATCGGTGCAGAATGTAAACAAAACCCAGATGTCCATTGACTCACAAATGGGTCGAGTCGATGCTGAATTCCACTTAAAGGGAGGTTTCTTCTTTCACCCCGCTGCTGTCAGTCACATCTCTAATTGGCCCCGGGTATCTTGAACGCAGCTCTTTGAGCATGATTACGCTGCTGTTCTCTTCTCCCTGCTGTTTCCTCTCCGGCCTTTTGCTTCTGCTGGTTGTTGGGCTGGATGGCATCGGATCACCTATTGTACCGGGCCCCGGGCCCCGGGAACACAGCTGTGGGCTTAATCGGTGCAGAATGTAAACAAAACCCAGATGTCCATTGACTCACAAATGGGTCGAGTCGATGCTGAGTCCAGTTTGAGGGCTCTCCTCTCCTCTCCTCTCTCTCTCTCTCCGTCCGTCCTTCCCTCTCTCTCCATCCCGGCCTCACCCGCTCCCTCTTCTGTCGCCTCGGGCCCCTCGTCGGGGTTAATTAGCGCTGAGTCGAGCTGTGTTTAATGGTTAATGTGGTCTCCTCCCTGCGACAGCGCTCTCGCCCCCCCCCCCCCCCCCCCCCGTTCCTGCAGATTCTGCATGCGTCCACACCGGCTGCCAAGCGGTGGCAGTAAGAGCAGGGGGCCTCGTCTACCTGCCTGTCACTGTGACTTCCTGCAGGGGATCTCAGACCATAGGCCCAAACATGCATGAACATCTCCCCCCAATTCCTCTCTCTCTCTCTCTCGGATGCTGGATGTAGAGTGAGTGGGCAGACGAGAGGGTGGGGAGGTGGTGATGAGGAGGCGAGAGAGAGATGAAAGATAGAGAAAGTGTGGAGAGGAAGTGAGGAAGACGATGATGATGATGGATCAGGCAGGGACGGAGTTGGATTGGATGAGGGATGAGGGATGAGGGATGAGGGAAAGAGCCGGGAACCTGTTACTCTGCTCTCTCTCTCTCTTTTGGGCGGAGGAGAGAAGAGCTTCCATTGCTATGCCACAGCACGCCGCAGCCAGAGAGCAGGCTGAAGTGGAGGGGAGTGGATGTGAAATTTTAATCACCCCCCCCCCCCCCCCCCCCCCCCCCCCCTCTCTCTCTCTCTGCCTCCCTCTGTTTGTAATTTTAGCTCAATCAAACTCCAAAGCATTACCAGCACTTTCCAGAGCCGCTCCTACTGCAGACCACGCCAGCACACCATGCAGCACATACACCTGTGCACATGTGTGTGTGTCTGTGTGTGTGTGTGTATGCACGTACATATGTACTGTTAGATGCATGCAAACAGAGCCTGTGCATTTAACACGTACAAATGAGAGCGATGTAAAGAATGTAAACAGCATGTGATTTATCTGAAGGTTCTTTAATGCTGGGGAGATACGACGTGTGGTAATGTAAGTAATGCATTGGCTTTATTTATTTATTTATTTATTTCCATGATCAGATAGATGGAAGGCCAAACCCTATAAAGGGGTCACATGACTGCACTCTGGCCAAATAGAAAGCGTCGTGCAAAGTCATTTATTACACAGTGCAGCTTTTTAAAAATGTGAAAAGTGGTTGAACCATTTACCGTTTGGTGGTATTTGATGTGTAGTTTGTGTAGCAGTTGTGTTGTTTGTTCTGCAGCCCGGCTACGTGAAGCTGTCCAAGCCTGTGGCCCTGTGGACCCAGCAGGACGTCTGCAAATGGCTGAAGAAGCACTGTCCCACCCAGCACCAGATCTACAGCGACGCCTTCAAACAGCACGACATCACGGGTAGGTCACTACACAACTCTTACAACCATCTGCTCCACTCATTCCCATTTTGTCGTGATTTTCGGAAAACCCCTATGGGCGCGTTGCTTTTTTTTTTTAGTTCAAGTTTCCATCGGAAGCTTGGAGCAGGTCCTGTCTTTATCCAGACTCTGCTGCCAGTTGGCGTTTCTCCTCCTCGTCTCATTCATAACATCCCAGGTGCACGCCGCTCGCTCTGACACACGCTGTCCCGCCACCCGGCCTCCCCGTCTGGCCAATCCCCCACTTCCCACTGTCACCGTCGCCACTTGCGACAGTTGCCACGTCAATCACTTCCCTAACGAGGCTCCTCAAGGTCACCTCGGACGCCTGTGGCGTTCCTCTCCACATAGCAACAGCCTGGCGTTATCTGCCACGCGTTCTGTCTCCCGGTGCGCGACTGATCCCTATCAATATGTTTATGTGGTATAATCACTCACTCCACCATCTTACCCTTTGACGCCTTTTGACTGTTTGGAGATTTAGCATCCTCTGGTTCATGGTCTGAAAATGGCCTGAATATTTCTGCTCAGCACCCCAAGTGAGGTCCAAGAGATCAAATTCCAAGTAGCAGCACGCTGGTATTGTTTTTTGTTGTTTACTGTTTTCTGTTGTGTATCTGTTAATAAACTGGGACTTATGTGGGGGAAAATCATTTATGTGCAGGAATAAATGAGATTAAATTCAACACCAGGTACTTACAAAGGCAAATAAACCAAAATATCAAATGAACCAAAATAAATGGGACTTTCCGATGAAACCTGCCAGTGTTCCTGACGAGCTCGAATGCATTTACCCATAGCCCGTAAATAAATGATATTTCTCCTATTAGTCTTCCACTAATTAAAACATTAAAACTGAGCATCCTAATGGTGTATTAACTTAATGACCTGTGTGTTTGTGATTGAGGTGTAATGATTTTTACAGCATCGTACAAGAGAGAAGAGGGGTTAACTCACACACACACACACACACACACACGCACACGCACACACACACACACACACACACACACACGCTCTTCTCCTTCCACAATTAGCAGATAATAACATGCGCGAAAACCTGCAAGTAATTCAGTTTGTCTTCACATGGACCATTAATTAACAGGAGCCAATTAAAAGAGGCCAGGCCACACCAATTTGCCTCGCGAGGCGATTTGCATCCCAATCAATCTTTAGATAATATTATGCAGATTTATTTTTTTTCTCTGTTCCTGCGCTCTACTGTAGAATAAACAACGGGGGGGGGGGGCGACACACACACAATATGAATGGTATTTACTGTGGAAAGACACAGTCACACATTCACACGAGCACCCACACGTGCATCTGAGAATATTTATTGTGCGTGTTTGTATCAGCGTGTTTGCCATACACCAGTTATGCCCACATATGTGCGTCTGACTTTGGTTTCCGAGCGCTGGATTTCCCAGGCCGTAGCGATTGTCGTTGCTTTTCATCCAAAACAGAATCGTCAATCTCACTCGTCTTGGCAACGCAGCCGTCCCGTCATCGAGCAGCAGATCGACTCGATTCCACATCATAATTCAAAGGGGCATTTTGTGTCTCCTCTGACATAAAACAGTGGCGAGGGAGAAGCGGTTTACTGCATAGCGTTTTGACGCTGAATGACTTCAGTATGCAGTGGCGGCGGCGGCGGCGGCGGCGGCAGCTACCTCCCTGCTCGGCTTCTCCAACCTCAGCCAAAGAGATCAATGGTTCCCATCCTCCCTGCAGCCTCGCCTGCCAAGAAACCCTTTCCCCCTCTGTCGTCACCCCCCCCCCACCCCCTCCTTCCCGACGGAGACAGCGGCAAATTTGACTTTAACACCCAGCCGTCATTAAAAATGCATTAAAGCATATTAAGGCGTGATTAGATATTAGTCCCCGTTCTGTTGTGATTACTGGGACAAAGCTCTCGCTCGCTCGGCGAGAAGAGCGAGGCGCGGTTTGGCACGACGAAGGCGTCGCCGGTATCTCGGCTGTGATCCGCACAGAGGGGTGAGGTGAAAGACGGAGACGGGAGAGAGACGGGGAGAAACGGGTCGACGTTAAGTTGTATCTTCTGTCAGAGACGAGCGTTGCGTCACCGTGTGGCGCTCCAGAGCGTCTCTGAAGGCCGAGAGAGGCCCAATCAAACGCAGCTGTGGGTTTTGGCTGAAGAGACGAGTTTCAGAATGAGTACAGTAAAATAGACCCACACTGAAGTTGTTTCTATGACTATGACAAATAACAAGCACACCACAGATATGGACCTTTTATTAGACTATGTTTTTTTTTTTGCTGTGGAGGATTTGAAATCTTGACCCCAAAATTTGACCCCAGTCATTAACTGGCTAGGAGATAGGACTACTGCGATAAATGGATAACCAGCTTCATAGCATCCACTGATGTGCGGTGTCATAAGGCCTGATCCTGAATAATTAATAGCCTGTAATATTAGCAGTGTGATAGAGGGTGGCCTGTCTCCACAGTCTCGCGCACTAACACTCGTTCTGTTCCTCCAAAGAGCCGCGCTCAAACCTGTTTGTCGGATCCGTCGTCTCTGCGCTGGGAGAATAACGACAGCGCCAGGCCGCGATCTCCTCGACCACTGGACGAGCGCACGCTGGGAACAAAACGTAAATCTGATGAGCCAGCAAAAAAAAAAAAAAAGGGTGAAAGACGACGACCATTGTTGTATTTAACAGCGGACGAGGACGCAGAGAAACGGGCCACTTGTCGCCGGCTGAATTCGCCCCAGCGTCCCAGCTGGACGCCCCAGCGTAATGGAGGAAGCGGCGTCGCGTAAACGAGACAAAGGGACCAATATGGCCGTTCGTCAACTCACGAGCTACAAAACAACTCCGCCGGTGGCCGTTAGTTTAAGGAAGATTTGATGAGCCCGGCTGGTGATGATGTGTTTGGGGACAGTTAGATAAAAGGAACTGTAGCTAATGATGCCGTTGGCACGGCGATCATGTACAGTAGCTATGTGTCATGTCCAGTCAATTACTCTTCTTCCAATTGGCTGTTGTCGTTGTTTTTTTTCCGTATGGAGAGGATGGTAATTAATCTGTAGAGGTGGTGGATGACATACAGCAGAGCAATTATAAAAAGTACCGTGTATTTATGACTTTACACATGATACGCCCACAGTGATGCTACACACTTGTGTTTATTCCATTTCCCGGTTTCAGCTGTCTGCCTCTGTAATGGTGATTTATGAGACGGAAGGAAAAAAAATGATATTTAATAAGTGTCTCGTGGCCACCATGAGATAGCGGTCGCATGAGATTATCTTCTCATGGAAAAGAGAACAGAACACAGTCAGTAGTCACGTGGAAGAGCCCAGTGCAAAGGGGAATAGAGTCGGCTAATTTAGAATAAAAATGAAAATCCCATCAGTCAACTGGAGAGCAGCGGTTTTTAAAGGTTTAAAAAAAAAAATCACCTTCCCATACAAACTCTCAATAATCACTCGCAGCCTCCCTGAAGTGTGTAGCAGTGTTTGTGTATGCACACACCAGCCCTTTTGTTTTGTTTCTGTTGTTTTGTTTGTTGTCGTACCTCTGGTGTCAGCAGTGCGAGTCAGAGTTCGCACATCAGAGTCAGCGCCGGACGTTTCAGTGCATCGCATCCCACTGACGGGTTCGTTTAACTCAGCGACTGCAGACTTCCGCAGCGTTCCCGTCCCGCCGAGCCCCTGCAGGTCGCCGGCTCAATAACAGGTGCGGTGTAATGATCAGCCAACTGAAATAGATCAGTGGCGGTGAAAGCAGCACGAGGGAACAGCTGCCCGCGACGAGCGGCGGATTGGAGGCTGCTTATTATCCGTGTGGGTGTGTATCCGTGTGTCCCGCTCTGCCGGCCCAGCTTCATTACTCACACTGAACCCCGTCCTCTGTTGGACACTCAGGAACGCCATTAGCATTGGATCACAGGTGCCTTTTAGCTGCAGGGCTACAAGCAGCTCGGCGACCGGGCCAATCAGCCACCATTTACTTGGAGGACTTCAAGCTGTGCCGCGTCACAGTGACCGATGCTCCAGTGCGGCTTCTCACTATGTGTTCTGTCCTGGTCTGACAGGTGAAGCCAAAGCTATCGGTTCAGTAGCTTACCGGCTGTTTACATCCATCCATCCCTGTGTTGCGCCATATCGCGTGGTTGGATTAGCATGAACGCAGGTTTGGGGTTTTCAGTATGCCAGATGCTGTTGACACTCGAGCCCGCAGAACGTGCATCATCATCATCATCATCATCATCATCATCATCATCATCATCATCAAGGCCGAGAAAGTTCAACTTTCTCATTGAATTTTCTTCTTTTGTGCGTCGTCTTCCTTTACCTGCAGCTGCCATAACGAGAATGGCATGTTAGTTCTACCTGCAAAACGGACCCTGGCGGTATCCTTGTCTGTGTGTGTACTGTTTTGTCAGTGTGTGTGTGTGTGTGTGTGTGTACAGATGCAGTTTAAGCTCCCATTCATCAAAGCCGTGGTTGACTGTGCCGGTCTATAGCTGCAGATTAATCGGCTTCTGCCCAACACTGCTGCTCACCCACCACTCGTTAATCCACTTCCCAGGGACAATGTGTTAGTGCACGCATCGGTGTGTTTCTGTAAAGCGCGCAGGTGTGTGTGTAAGGTGTGTGTGTGTAAGGTGTGTGTAATGACTACATTTAGAACAAGCTACAGGTGATGACAAGGATAGAACAAGTATGTGTGATAGCAAGAGGGGGGTCTGGCAGCTTGGATACACTAACCTTCTTTTTGTGTGTGCGTGTGTGTGTGTGTGTGTGTGTGTGTTTACGTTATCAGCATCTGTAAATATTGTACAAATCATCAATCAGAAACATCTAAATAATAACAACAAACAAGTAACATTAGTGGGAAGAATATTCTATTCTATTCTATTCTATTCTATTCTATTCTATTCTATTCTAACATTCCCAACAACCAAATTGTTTTGTTTTTTTAAATTATATATAACAAATTAAATATAAATGTTTTTTTCTCGTTTATATCTGTGCACCATGTGAAACATTAACAGCAGCACTGGTTTCTGGCTGAATTTTATTCAGCGAACAATAAACCACTCAGGGTTCTGGTTGCTGCTGGTTTGTTGCAGGTTGGACAGTTGTTTCCACCCACGTGCTTTTTTTCACATTCACATTTTGAATTTATGCATTAAAGAAAAAGAAAAAAAAAATCATAAAAAAAAGCATCTGGCGCTGCTTCATGCTCCACCGTCTGAAAAGCCTTTAGCCTTCAGAGCATTCGTAGCTATTCACACTGGTAATGACCCTAAGTCTCCCGCCGCCCCCAGATCAGATCCATTATAAATACAATGAAGTTATATCAACTTTTGACAAACATTTGCTCACCTTTAAACTTCTAATCTTTTTTTTGACTTTTTTTTCCTCACGTGTCTCAAAAACATGACGCCCTCTTGTGGTTCCCTGTTGCTAAACGAGGAGAGTGTCGTCTTAAATCTGCGACGCCTTTTACCATTGATTCACTTTTTAAAACAATTCATCTTTTCCGCAAGCGTCATTCATCTTCTCTCCCTCACCTACACCTCATTTAATTCCTCCTGACCGATTTCCTTCCCTCGCCGCCGCCCCCTCTCTTCTCCCTCTCGCCGCGACATGCTACGCTGCTCACTGTATTAATTGCGGTTAGAAAATTTCCCCGCGGAGACTTGTTGGGACTGTCGGTGCCAGTGACTCAGAACTGCATAGTGAGATGGTGGAAATCTTGGAATCCTCGCCAAAGACGTCCCGACTCAGCGAGCGGATGGAGCCGCAGGTTGGCAACAAACCCGCGAGAACTGGCGTTTTGTTCCGAGTTCTGGAGCATATAACAGCGCTCCTCACTCATATGCTTACACGTTTGTCCGAGGATAACAGGCCGGATTTAGCCCAAATCCTCGTTCAGCAAGATTTTAACCACATGCAGTCGGAAAATATATTTTAAAATGTCGTTTTGTTTTGGGGTTTTTTTTTTTGACGGGAACGGAAAAGGCGGTTGTTTTTGCGTTTCCGACTGAAGCCAAACACAACAAAACATAAGCGCGAAGAGAAACGCGCTCTCCCCATGACAATATGTGAATATTTGTATATAATGCACTTTTTGTTTTTGGTCTTTATAATGCAAACATTAGCAAAAGATAGTGTTGCATCTCTCATCTGGAAAAAAAAAGAAAGAAGAAGCTGTGTTTCTTCTTTTGGCTCCACGGTGAGGTACTAAGTGATGGCCGCTCTGTATTTATCGACTCATACGGGCGCATTCTTTATGTGCACGTCGTTTTCCTACCTCCGGTTTTAACGTCCCCGCCCTCTTTTCTCCCCAACATCTCCGCCCTCTGCTCCACCTCTGATTCATTCCTCCACTCTCTCTTTTTCCACCTCGCTAATCTTTGTCTTTCCGTCTTCCCAGTTAATATGCTCCCCTCACTTCTGGGCCTTTATGGCTCCACTTAGCTCCCACAGTGTTTATGTACACTAATGGGTACTCTGAGCGCCATTTTGCTTTGAAGCATCTTAACTATGTTTGGCGTTTTATCCCCATCTGGCTGCAGCGCGCGGCGAAGAGCGCCTCAGCGTTACGGCGGCAGAAAACCAGCCTCACGCAGCCCATGTTAAACCACTGACACTTAATGGTACTTAGCTTCTCCGACTGCTCCCCTTTGTGCTGCGGCAGCAAAGTGGTAGTGTGGGACTCGATGGTTAAAAATAGAGCGTCCAAACAAGAGCTGTGAAATCAGCGAGTCCACTCAGCGAATTCTAAATTCAGTTTCAGTCTTGCTTTAGTTAAGAGCAGAGATTTTACTTTTTTTCTTTCTTTTTTTTTTAATTTTGAAGAGCTGATCTGTAAACGGACTGATTTTTAACCAATCAGAGGCAGCTTCTTCCCAGCGCTCCCTCTGCGTCCGACATGATGCCTGGTAATTACTGGAGCAGTGAGGAAATGTGGAAAAAGAATGCACATAGATGATTTTGTTTTTTTGTTTTTTTGGATTCTTCTCATTAGGGCGAACACAAACAACAAACAAGTAACATTAGAGGGAAGAATGTTCTGTTCTATTCTATTCTATTCTATTCTATTCTATTCTATTCTAACATTCCCAACATGAAAACATGACGCCCTCGCTTTTTAAAACAATTCATCTTTTCCGCAAGCGTCCTTCATCTTCTCTCCCTCCCCTACACCTCATTTAATTCCTCCTGACCCATTCCCTCCCCTCGCCGCCGCCCCCTCCCCCTCTCTTCTCCTGATCAGTGAGGAAACGTGGAAAAAGAATGCACATAGATGATTTGGGATTTTGTTTTTTTTGATTCTTCTCATTAGGGCGAGCTCTGATGCGACTGACGGACAGGAAGCTGGAGAGGATGGGAATCATGCAGGAAGCCCAGAGGCAGCACATCCTGCAGCAGGTCCTGCAGCTGCGTGTGCGGGAGGAAGTCAGGACTCTACAACTTCTCACGCAAGGTAGAGTTCATCCTTAAAGCAGAGCTCATATCATCAACTCCACTCACATCCTGTAGCTGACATATTTCAACATAATGCTGTGAGTGATATCCAGCATTTATAAGTTTCTGGCTCCAGGTTTCCCGAGCACATACTGTATATCTGCATGTCTCCTGGGTAAAGAATATTCACAAGGAGACTGACATCTCACGTCCTGATAAATATTCAAATCTTCCTCTTTCTTTCTTTTTTTTTTTTTTTTTTACGGGCGGAGAATCTATGCATGCGCCATCTGTAGTCATGGCAATCACTGCATGTTTTAAGGCCCACAGGAAGTGATGAATCCAAGATGGTTATGCAACTTCAAGAGTCATGCACATATCTTTGCATCTTTTAGTTGAAAGTGTTAAAGGATACAGTGTCATGCACGTGTAAATGTGTCAGGTTATAGGACAGGATAACCTTTAAGACCTAAAGGTCAAGTTTCATCATCATCATCATCATCATCATCATCATCATCATCATCATCATCATCATCATCATAATAATAATAATAATAATAATAATAATGATATTATAAGGTATACAGAATGGTTTGTGTGTTAGGGAACAGTCCACCCTCTACCTTTTATTATCTTTCGCTCTGCACCCTGGGGTTTTCCCCCCGACGCACTTCACACTTTCCACAATCATCGTGTTTCATCTCAACAATGCCGCCATTCCTGTTTCCGCGTCCTTCGCTCGCCTCTTCCTCGGAAATTCTCGAAACTGTTCTCCTCCATCACCGCCACCGCCAGCACTCTCAAAGAGTCCTCCGCCTCAGGGCCCGCGAAACAGATTCCCGGGATCTTTGTCACTCCTCGGGAAAACAGTTGGAGTTTAATAAAAAGGCCTCCATCCCGATTGCCGGCTCTCGAGCAGGTGGGAAATAGAGAGTGTGAGGGAGAAAGTTTACCTGAGCGATGACACTTTGCTCAGGGCTACTCTCACTCTCTCACTGCTTTTTCCTTTACCTACCCGTGTTTTTGTCCTCCCCCTTTCATCCCGTCATCCTGACGATATGGGAAATGACAGGCGGCCAGCATCAGTGGCGGCCAGAGGCTGGTCTCAGCAGGACACAGCCTGTTAGTGGAACCCATCAGGCCCTCGGGGAAGGAGGAAGGACAGGGGGGGTGGAGTGGACGGAAATATGGTTGGCAGTGTGAAAATAGAAATGTTGAAAAAAAAAAAGAAGAAACGCAGAAAACCTAAAACTAAACTTTAAAACTTAGAGGACGAGAATGAAAGAGAAGTATTTAAAGTCTCCTGTGCTGTCGCTTCTGGAGATGCATTTGGCAGGAGGAGCAAATATCCAGAGCCAGGAGAAGAGATGGTAACGTGTGTCCAGAGCCAGGAGACCACACTTCCTCAAGCTGTTCAGCTATAGGGTGGAACCGGTAGGAAGAGAGAGAGAGAGAGAGAGAGAGAGAGAAATGGAATGAGGAAGGTGTCAGTGAGCGGAGATGAGATGAGGAGGTAAAAAAAGAGAGAGAGAGGAGGAAAGGTGAGAAGAGCGAGGAGATGGAGGACACAGGAGGTGAGGAGAAGGTGGTGACGATGAGAAGGAGAGGAGGTGGGAAAAGGAAAACCCTCCTCTGTCTGAGATACGTGTATCATGAGCCGTCATGTCACGTCTTCTTCCCACTCGACGCCGGGTGTCACATGTGACCATAACGACGAGCCCTGCGACGGCCCTCTGCTCGTCCCTGTGGCAAAGAGAGAGAGAGAGAAGATCTAATTATTTCCCTCCAGCGGCCCAGCAAACCTTTAAGGTTAATCACTGGCCGTCCAGCTAATTCTGTCTGGGCACACTGCAGTAATTACTGCACCTCGCCTTCGCTCTCTCTCGCTCTCTCTCTCTCTCTCTTTCACCTTTTCCTCCATTGTCTTCCTGCTTCGCGTCTCTCTCTCTTTATAAATAGCGGGTGTCTCTTCCTCCATCGCTCCCTCCTCCCTTGAAAACAGATGGTGATCTCTGTCCTCACCTCACAACGCAGACCTTTAAAATAGCTTCTTTGACTGCGGGAAGCAGTGATGATAAAACGAGTACATCTCATATAAGTATCTCATATAAAAGTTGTTGTTTTTTTTTTCTTTTCTCTGCCTGTTGTCTGAGTGGTGATGCTACATGAAACCTGTGCGGTCGCAGACTTTGCCTACATTGATTGTTCGACACACTCAATATGTGTGTAGCGATTCAGTTGTGTGTTTGTCTGCTGACACGTGTAATTAAGGTCTGTCTGCTGAATGACTATCTATATCTATATCTATATCTATATCTATATCTATCTATATCTATATCTATATCTATATCTATATCTATATCTATATCTATATCTATCTATCTATATCTATATCTATATCAATATTTATCTATATCTATATATCTATATCTATATATCTATATCTATATCTATATCAATATCTATCTATATCTATATATATATATCTATATCCATATTTATCTATATCTATATATCTATATATCTATCTATCTATATCTATCTATATCTATCTATATTTATCTATATCTATATATCTATATATCTATCTATCTATATCTATATATCTATATATCTATATATCTATATCTATATATCTATATCTATACACACACACACACACACACACACACACATATATATATATATATATATATCATACATTGTTTGTATCTCTCTCTCGACCCGACATGACAGTGGTTTAGTTTGACCTTTGTGTGTGTGTGTGTCTACTTGCGTGTGCATGTGTGTGTAAATATCGGCATCAGAGACAGACATGCCCATTGCATAGTTTATATTTAGCCATAATATGTGTATCCATAGAAACAAACTGAGAGATCTTTCAGCACCTGCAACAAAATGTGTGCTTGAGTATATGTGTGTGTGTGTGTGGGGGTGGGGGGGTGGGGGGGCGCTGGGGGGTTGTGGTGGCAGTGAGGAAATGACAAAAAGCATGTGTGACTCCATCAGTGTCAGTGAGAGAGTCACAGCTTCTCCTCCGTCGCCTTCAGATGGAAAGACAACGGGGAAACAGAGTGAGAGTGTTGTTGTTGTTCAGGTGCTTTTCCCAGATAATCACTGTTAACCACAGTCGTTAAAGTGGCTGAATTAAGCATCTACACAGGGATTTGAAGTCGCCGTCTTTCTCTCTTACTTGCCAGGGGAAAAAAAGAAAAAAAAACTATTTCTATTTAATTTCATGCTTATACCCCTTTCAGAATTTTCAATAACAACCCAGTGCTAGTAAATATGCTATTACTGGCTGGTGAAACCATTACTCTGAAAAGACTCTGAAAAGACCCCTCCCCCCCCCCACCCCCAGTTTACGCTTCATTTACTGTAACACACTCTCATTTATTGAAGAGAAAATGAATTAGAGATAGTTTCACGTTCGTTACAGTTATATTGTCCACCAGAATATTACAATCCAGTATTAGTCCTACGTCCTATGTATTAGTACTATGTTAGCGCAGCCTCAGTCACAGAGTATATGACCGGCAACAATTAAAATCAAGTTTGCATGTTATTTAGCATTATAATAAATCAACAATAAAGACATAAGCTTTTGTCGATAGGAGGAGAAACTCCTCCTCGGGTTCAGTCTTTTATTCCTGTTGCACGTCGGCGGTGATGAAAAGATGCCGCGGTGAACTGAAACAGCCTGAGGAGCGTTTTCTGCATCACTGCATCATAAACCACAGCAGGTCGGAGAGACGGAGCGTTTCCCTTTGTGTTCAGGTTCCCTGGAAACATGACTTTTTTTAAATTTATTTTTGAATTTATGTCGAAGCCTTTTAGGTTTGTAGACGTTGCTTTATATCAAAATATAACCCGTTACAATTTTTTTAAAAATAATAATAGTTTTGCCAGACCTTCAGCTCGCTCATGAATTGAAGGTCTTTACTGGAGAGTCTCCATTGACCCTGTTGACAGTGACTTGTCTGTGAGGACTTATGGAGCTCAGGGTGACGTCTCTGCGTCCTTCGGGCCTTTCGGGGGAATCAGACGTCTCGCTTTAGCGCGCCGGGAGCTGAGAGGTCTCATTATCCCGGTATCTCCTCAGGATCCTGCCCTCTCCGGAGGCACTTCCTCCTTTAAGCCTCCCTTGACTCCAGCTCTCCACACTCCACCCTCCACATCATCCCCGTCTTTGTCTCCTCCACGTTTTCCTGCTGCAAGCAAAGGTCAAATTAATTCCTTCTTTTTTTATACATATATATAAATATATATATATATAATTTCCTGTCGGTGAGTTTCCGCCCTCGGAGACTCCATCTGTGGCTCGGTGCCGAGGAGATGTGGTTGAGGTGAAGAGAGGTGGTGAGAACCTCTGAGCTGAATAGTGTTTTTACCCTTGTCTTTATACGCCAATGAGCCATTGTGGTTAATCAGTGTGTGTCTGATGGTTTATTCCGATGGCGATTTGCTTGTTTGTTTGTTTTTTGTCACTTGACTTTATGGTTTTATGGTCCAAGTGATGTCGACGCGCATCAATGCAGATACGATGTATAGTAATATACTTATAGCAAAGTATCCCACGGCTTCATTTGTACTCTTCTCGGAGTTCGATTGACGCTCCGGGAGCTAATACGTGCACACGCTCACAAAGGAGGTGTCATTCAGGTGCAAATGGCTTTTAAGACACACACACATGTAATGTTGCACAGTAGACCCACACACCTCGGCCTGTAATGATGTTATGAAATACTCTGGAGTAATTAGATCCCCAGTTGTGAGAGCAAAAGCTGCTTTCATTAAGGCGTGAATTGAAGCTGGCCTTGGTGATGCCGGCGGTGCGGGCGCCCCGTAGCTGGTGTGGTATTCATTCAGTCAGTCAACTGAGTTCCCAAAACCAGCCCCCACCCACCCACAAAAAAAAAAAGAAAAAAGAATTATAACCTCGAGCTATAATTCTCTTTGACATGCAGTGACGACTTCCCGCTCAGGGCCACCAATTACACTCTTTCTCCTCGCTCCAAATGCTTCACGCTGGTCCGCCGGTGTCGGCCGTTTCCTTTATTCTGTGAGGAGACGAGCGGAGTGCGGGCGTCAAGGTTACGCAAAGCACATTTCACCTCGTTTCGCCCACGGAGACGCAAAGGATGCAGAAATACATGAAACGCGAGCTTACCTCAAAGTCCGGCGCCGGAGGACGCCGGACGCAGCCGGGTATGAACAACATGCGCAGATCTCGTA
Source organism: Trinectes maculatus (assembly GCA_016785345.1). Classification (NCBI taxonomy): domain Eukaryota; kingdom Metazoa; phylum Chordata; class Actinopteri; order Pleuronectiformes; family Achiridae; genus Trinectes; species Trinectes maculatus. The sequence goes on along the minus strand of JAFBJQ010001826.1, from coordinate 134,673 downwards.
AAGACGATGAAGAAGCAGCAGAATTTAAAGACAGAGAGAAAATGGCTAGAAGAATGAGAAGGCAGGTAATGAAGATAGATGCACATGGCGGCAGAGCGAGGGAAGGAGCACAGGCGAGACAACTCGAGGCTCAGCAACAGCACTCAAGTCATACGTGACGTGTCGAGTGTGGGAGTGTGTGTGTGTTCCGGCCTTTGACCCGTGGCGGTGGGGAAACAGATTACTCTGACAGGTCCACTGACACCGCACGAGACGTTCTGCTCTTTTACCAGAGTCTCCGGAGAGTCCTTGGCCACCAGATGTCCAGAGGGGTCTGAAGCGTTATTGCAGCTCATGCCCTGGAACGTGATGGCCGTAAAGGGAAATTGGCAGCGGGCGCCGCCGTCAATACACCATTTGTACCGACGCGAACCCGCGCCGCAAAGGCCAGGTCTCGCCAGAGTCCGGACGCCGACGGTCATGTGCGAGTTCCTGACGCCTATAAACGGTGTGTCGGCGTGAAATCACAAGCCGAACTTTGCGGAACAAAAATAAAGAAATAAATAAATAAACGACCCCGTTGGTCGGAGGAACTCAATAGTTTATGGCTTTTATAAATCAGATGCGGTGGGTCGGGTTTCGCTGCGCGGAGCCGCATTCATTAGTTTAAAGTGAAATGAGAAGCCATTAAAAAGTCATTGTATTGGTCGCTTGGCAGCAGAGCTGGTTCCACTCAGTCTGCTGCCGTCTCCAGCCTCTCCGACCACCTCCGGACATCCAGGAGCCCAGACAGCACGGGCGCACCAGACTCCTGCGCACACGCCTTCAGCTTCCCAGCACTCTCTCATGAGCTTACCAACCTGGATCAATAGCCATAGGACACTTACTGTACTCCGAGAGCGGCCATTACCCCATAAAAATGCCCGAGCACTGGCTCCAGAGTTACTGGACCTACGTGTAATGGAGAAGAGACGGAGCGGCACTCAAGAAGTTGTTTTGCCGGCTGCTGATTTCCTCAACCGCTGTGCAGGTTTCGGGATAACGTGGTGGTGCATGCGCGTCAGTTAATGCACAGTCACAGTTGTTATGTTGTTGGAGAAACCATGAATGTGATGTATCCGCTGTGTTGTTTCCGGCTCAGTCCCCAGCCTACAGGAGCCTGCACCACGAATCCTTTAATTATAATTATATACTGCAAGTGCTGGTGGCGGAGTTGAATAAGGGTAATAAGTGTGTTGTCGCCGCCACAATTAAACGTAAAGAAATGTCAATGGGAACAGAAAAAACCAAAAATCCCTCCGCTGAATTTGTTTTTGTTTTTTTCTTTCCTCCTCTGAGTAAATGAGGATTTTTGTTTTGCATATTTATGTTTGGGAAATTAAATTCGCCTTTTTACAGGCATGACAGAAGCACAGTGGCGTTGTGTGTATATAATGCGTTAATTAGCCTGTGTGGGTTTTTATTTTTTGTAATTGTGTTTACCTTTCATGCACCTGCAGCCAGTTATGAAGGAGACCACTTTTCTTTTTTTACACCGAGCGATTACTTACTATCTTTCCCTCGTGTGTTGTTGTTGTGTTATTTTTATGTCAACATCACACCGACATAACCATCCAATGCAGGAGCATGAGCGACAAGCTTAAAAGTAATATTTATTCACAGAATGGCCTGCGGAGGCAGCAGCGTCACAGACGCATAGATACGAGCATTAAGGAGCATCAGAGGAAGGTGTCGAGTAAAAAAAAAAAAAGAGAGAGAGAGATACCAAGGACATTCCGAGGGAAATGGGGTGCAGCGAGTAGGTACATAAAAGGAAATGATGTATATTACACCGGTGCAGGATCATGGTTTGTGTATTGAGGATTTATGGCGGCGTACTTTGCAACAGACCTGATCATCCATTATTCTTATTCCAACATGTCTCACTTTGGGGGCAGAGATGATTGATGGGGAGCCGTTAATGACTTTGGATTGAAATTGTTTTACCACAACAACGATAAAAAAAAAAAAAGGTGGTGTTCTTGACGATTGGTTTTGAGGTATTGTGGGAAATTTTCATTAAATATATCACAATCGTAATAAAACATATAATCGAATAAAGAAGTAAAAATAATATAAAAATAATAATAATAATAATAATATAAAAATATAAAATAAATTTAAAAAGCCTCCTGAATAATAAGCATCCTGTTGAATATCACCATATTATTGGCGTTGGGTCTGTTAGAGCTTTAAGTGTTCAGTGCTTTAACTGGTTCCTATATGGGCACATTATACGCCTTTAAATGGCTCATGACTGTTATACCTGTGGAGTCTCTCTATTCTGATTACTGTGATTGTGTTCTTGTACAGTCTAATAGCCACTGCTGGAAAAGCCAACACATCGCAATGACGCAATGTGAAACACACACGTGGGGGAAAAAATTCTAAAGCAAGCCGTGCATAAGAAATACCGATCAACCGACCCCAGATCAGTTGTAATTGGTGCCATTAATCTTTTTATGCTTGATTGCCTGCCAAAATGTCAGCCTATCCATTTCCCTATTCATTTTCTTTTTTTTTTTTGTCTCTCAGAATGATTGTCTACTCATCTCTGTACCAGAGGAAATGGTAAAAACTGTTTTCAAACTGTTAAGTTGTAATTAAAAGTTCTGGACAGCTAATGATACATAAATATATACATGCTACATATGCTAGCATCTATACATATAGACACACACACATATATATATAAATATTCTGCTTTTTCTATCCACAACCCCACCACGTGTCCTCCAGCTTCAGAGGCTTTTTTAACTTTTATTTTAATTACTCAATAAATATTTAGAGGCGAGGGTTGCCCGGGGGGATGAAATATAAATGAGGATTTTTTTGTTTTTGTTTTTGTAAACAGCTCATGATATAATTCTGTGCACACAGGCTAATCATGTTTGTTCTTGTGGGTTGATGACATGCACTATATGTGAGTCTAATACTGTCTGTTACCTGTTGCCTGTTATGTTTCGAGTGTTCCCTGTTGCATGTTACGTGTTGCCTGTTGCTGTTACGTGTTATGTGTTGCATGTTGCTTGTTGCCTGTTGCCTGTTGCTGTTACATGTTATGTGTTGCATGTTGCCTGTTGCCTGTTGCTGTTACATGTTGCGTGTTACGTGTTACCTGTGACGTGTTATGTGTTGCATGTTGCCTGCTATGTGTTGCCTGTTGCATGTTGCGTGTTGCCTGTTACGTTTTGAGTGTTCCCAGTTGCATTTTGCCATTCACGTGTTGCGTGTTGCGTGTTGCGTGTTGCGTGTTACGTGTTGCGTGTTATGTATTGAGTGTTCCCTGTTGCATGTTGCATGTTGCCTGTCAAGTGTTGCCTGTTGCCTTTTGCATGTTGCGTGTTATGTGATGCCTGTTGCGTGTTACGTATTGCCTGTTGCCTGTTGTGTGTTGCCTGTTATGTTTTGAGCGTTCCCTGTTGTGTGATGCGCCTTACGTGTTGCCTGTTGTGTGTTGCCTGTTACGTGTTGCCTGTTGCGTGTTGCCTGTTATGTTTTGAGCGTTCCCTGTTGTGTGATGCGCCTTACGTGTTGTTTGTTGCATGTTACGTGTTGCCTGTTGCGTGTTGCTTGTTGCCTGTTGCATGTTACATAGTATTGCCTGTTGCGTGTTGCGTGTAGCATGTTGCTTGTTGCCTGTTGCCTGTTGCCTGTTACATGTTGCCTGTTGCGTGTTGTGTGATTGCGTGTAGCATGTTGCGTGTAGCATGTTGCCTGTTGCCTGTTGCCTGTCACGTGTTGCCTGTTGCGTGTTGTGTGATTGCGTGTTGCGTGTAGCATGTTGCGTGTTACATGCTGTGCGGGAGAGGAGTTTGGGGCTGAACTTGGCCTCCATTAAAGATGCAGCTTGTTCACAGAGGGGAGTTATTAGAGGCAGGGGGCGACGTTTCACATCAGGACCAGTTTGTTGCGTTGTCAGGAGATTAAAGCCAGTTTGTTGAAAGGTCTTTTTGTTATTCCACATGATTGATCTTTTTTCCACCGACACCCCCTCCCGCACCGCTCCTTCATACGCGGGCTCTGAATGCCAGCCCGCTCTCCTCTCCCTCTCTCTCTCTCTCTCTCTTGACTTTCTTTTATCTGTTTGGATGTCAGTGTTTCATGTCTCTCATTGTCTCTCCACTTTTGTCCTTCTCGTCCTCCCACTTTGCTGCGTCTGTGTTAGAAGAATGGCACTTTTCTCCACAGTCGAGGATCTGTGCCTTCTTCAAACTGCTTATTCTGTTTCATGTTTACTTTGTTCCTTACATCATCTTTTCCCTCTCCTCTTGTCTTTCCCTTCACACACAGACACACACACACACACACACACACACACACATATATATAAATATAAATATGGGGAAAGTTGTCTCAGAGACTTGTCAGCAGTCTTTTGACCCTGCTTGTCACTGTGCTTGAGAGACATTGCTGATACAATTATAGCTTTTGATTATCCTCCACGCTGACCCCAGGATGACCCCGGCCCCTGATGCAGCAACAGTCTGCCAGCTGCTACGACACCGCTGCGGCTAATGAGAGACGCCCAGCGTTTCCTACTGCGGACTGACTCCTTGGTTTATTGTTTCGCTGACTTCATACCTGCGGCCGCGTTCCGATATATGTGGAAACAATGACGTTGTATTGTGCGACGTTGTACCCGTCCCCTGCTCCTTTGTGGTCGGCCATGTCAAAGCTAAATAGCCGCGTCACTCTTGCAGTGATGTATTGGTAAATGTATAATCGCTCATGTGGAAGTTGGTTTTACCGCGACCACGCGATCATGATTCTGAGGCGACAGTGAAGCCTGGCGTACGACGCTAACGTGCTAACATGGTGACAGTGCATCAGTGTGGTGGCTGAACAATAGTTCTAACTGGCTCCAGCTGTGGCGACTGCCATTAAAACGTCTTTGTGCATTATATTGGAGCAGAGCGCCACTCCCTGCTTCTAAAGTTCAAAACGTCGGCCGTCTCTTTGTCTCGTGCGCCAGTCAGTTCCACTGGAATGATCAACGTGGTGTCAAACCACTGGAGCATAAAGTTGTCGGTGCAGCGATGATAGAATAATATAATAATAATGATCCGTGTCATGTCTGTGGGTCTTTATACTGGTATATTTTGAAACTTTTGTTCAATCCGAAGATTTTGATCGCACCCCCGTTATTCTCTGCATTCGCCATAGAACCATATACTGTACGTAAATCTCGGTGGTCCACAACCATCTGCTGCTCCTTACACCACATCTATCTCCATATTCTGCTTCACAGTATTACACCTTGTGGCAAATGAGGTTCTGGGGAAGAAACTATTTTGAAGCATCATGATGTAATGTGTATTAAACTTTTAGAAATCTACCTGAGACTAGAAAACGAGAGCCACGATGTGATGGTGTGTGTCTGTGCATGTGCGTGTGTGTGTGTGTGTGCGATGAACAAAGCACTAAACTGTCGTGTGTGGACATACCACTTCCCGTCTTTTGTCCATCTGTCATGTACACAAGCTCTTTGTAATTAAAGCAGCTCATAGTGTTTGGGCTGATGATGGGGGGGGGGCATGGGTGTCCTTTATAACTGTAGGAAATAAATAGGAAACCTCTGTGACCTCTGATATTCAGTTAGATGTACACCCACCCACACACACACACACACACACACACACGCACACACACACACACACACACACTTGGTGTCCTCGTTGTAATTATGCAGATGGAGAGAAAGTATGCGGCCAGTGAGCAACACTTTAATTTGAATTCCTCCTTTCACCCTCCATGTTTCACTAATAGTTCCATTTACAGTAATTTGTTCCGCCTCGGGCAGTGACTCATAACAAAGGCATTTGGATTTAAAACAAATGTACGGCACACTTGTCTCCACATACACACACACACACACACACACACACATATTTTTGCCCCCCCACTCTCAGCACGGCCTCCACCACCTTCTCTACAGTATCAGTGTTAAAGCTTTGGCTGCAGAACGTGTAAAGTTCTGGTGAAGTTATGGTATGTCAGTGTTTTCAGTGCCGCCGCTATAAAACGGCCACAGAGAAGCCATGAGCAGTAGATAGTGGCAGACGGGCCTTGCTTGGCGATGCCAGCCGTTTACTACCCGTGGCACCGCGGCGATATTATGATCCAGTGCACGCCCGGGGCGCATGACACCAAATCTAGCCAGCAGATATTTACGAGGGGTATATTAGTTTTCATTATGCAAACAGTAAATCATGAGTTGAAATATCAGGCGAGTCGTCCCCCCCCTTTTTTTCCCCCCCCCCCCCTCCATCTCTACGATTCCACCCTGGAGCCTGAAAACATTTGCAAGAATCACTGTTTTGCTGTAGAGTTTTATTGCATGAGCTAGAACTTGGTGGTTTCCATGCGAGTGGAGAATGGCCCCGGTACCTGTCAGTCATGTGCAGGATGCCTCCCACAGCGGGTGTTGGTGTGGTACCTCTGGTGACACCCGGCAGTGGGTGGGCTGCGTTAAGGGAAGGTGCCAAGTCTCAAAATATAGAAAATCTACGGAAAGGCCAAATTCCAGTGCACAGGAAGCTTATGAGTACAGGGGGTCCTCGTGTTACGACGGTCGCGAGATACGTTGTTTTCGTGGTTACGACACATCTCCCGTGAACTTCCTTGTTTCGGCTTTAGCGGTTTGCCCCGTAAATACGTACAGACTTCGCACGGGAACTAGTTGGTGAGCGCTCTCGTAAAGTTATGGTGAAGTTCTGGTTTGTCAGTGTTTTCAGTGCCGCCGCTATAAAACGGCCACAGAGAAGCCATGAGCAGTAGATAGTGGCAGACGGGCGATGCCAGCCGTTTACTACCCGTGGCACCGCGGCGATATTATGATCCAGTGCACGCCCGGGGCGCATGACACCAAATCTAGCCAGCAGATATTTACGAGGGGTATATTAGTTTTCATTATGCACACAGTAAATCATCAGTTGAAATATCAGGCGAGTCGTCACCCCCCTCCACCTCCCCCGCCCCCCACCCACCCCTCCATCTCTACGAGTCCACCCTGGAGCCTGAAAACATTTGCAAGAATCACTGTTTTGCTGTAGAGTTTTATTGCATGAGCGAGAACTTGGTGGTTTCCATGCGAGTGGAGAATGGCCCCGGTACCTGTCAGTCATGTGCAGGATGACACCCACAGCGGGTGTTGGTGTGGTACCTCTGGTGACACCCGGCAGTGGGTGGGCTGCGTTACGGGAAGGTGCCAAGTCTCAAAATATAGAAAATCTACAAAAAGGCCAAATTCCAGTACACAGGAAGCTTATGAGTACAGGGGGTCCTCCCCCTGTACTCATAAGGACTTATGTGAAATGGACGGCTGGTGGGGGTTGAAGCGGCAGCCGGTAAGGAGATGCACACGGACACAGATGCGTTCGGGATTGTGGCGATACCGTAGGTTTATTCACAACACAGAGTCTACACGGTTGATATCAGAAATCTAAAGGAAATGCTCTTTACACTCACGATATCAACCCCTACAGTGACAAAAGGCAATTCACCATAGTAAACTTTTATTGTAGGGTGGTGTTATAGCGACATCTAGTGGCACAATGTATGCACAATGGCACAATGAATGTATGTTCCGACTAACATCGAAATTCAGTTACGACACATTCTCAGGAACGGATCTCCGTCGTAACACGAGGACCCCCTGTATTTTATATTTTCTGCCAGCCAGGGAAGCGGTGCTTTAAAATGCTTGGCAGATCATAAATGGTCATTGTTCCTCTTGAAGGAGCTTTTATCCAGCTGTCACTGCGACCTCCTCTGCGACCCATACACACTGAAACCTAATGGCCACAGCTTATGGGAACAGTGGGAAGAACGATTGAGGGGACACGGATTAATTATGGAAGTGTTTAAAAAAGACGAGGAATTTCATAAAATGAAAAAAAAATCTATAAAACAATCAGCTTCATTCTCCCTCTTCTGCAATATGATGCTTGTGATGTTAAAATGTTGCCGTGTGAAAACAGGATTGAATCAATATAATTGATCAGTCACTCAGGATCATGATAATAGACAGCGAAGACGCATTTTCCGTCCGCAGCCATCAGTCTGCTCGTCCGTCAGCTGTCACCGGTCTCCAAACAGAAACGATAAACACACGTCAAACACACATTATTCATTAATCATCGTTAAATATAAAGTAACTGTGTGCGCTGTTTATTCCCACAGGCTTAATAAAGCCATAGTTTCCATGTCGAGAGATTGATGATTTTCTAATCAATAATTATGCATCATGTATCAGGGCAATGATAAAAAACAAATATGGAATGTGGGTGAATTTTATGTTTCTGACAGTTGGCAGCGTTTACGCTAAATCGTTAAATCTAATGACGTACAATCCTCCATACGTCACGTTAGACACATTGCTTCACATTTGCCTCGCATATGTGTGTGTGTGAGTGTGTTGTCTGGGAGTGTGTCTCTCATAGACAACGGAAAAGCGAGGCGGTTGTAATTAGGGTTTGGAATTTAGGGGCTGGTTATGATTCCCTCCGTTATAATTTTGCAGGTTATTAAAAGGTGAGACTTACGGGCGAGGTTATTGTCATGCAAAATTAAAATGTGCGGTGTCAGTGTGATTGCTTGTCTAATGAGAGTGGTGATATTATCATTAGCCTGCTGTGCGCGCGCGCGCTGAAGCTGCATTAGATCAGGATCTGATGGTGATTAGAGAAGAAGCCAGATTTGGGTCATGTCAGGTTTTGATTATTTATTTGATGCTGTGAAGAAGAAACATTGGGACGGAGTGTTGTCAGTCTCCATTTATTGTCTTTATCTGTTTTAACAGTTGTGTTGTTGACAGATGAAGACAAACGTATTGATAAATTACCAATTTTCACATCACTCGTTTGATGTTTCTTTTCCTGACAGGCAAATGGCTGGTTTCTTAACATAAAAAAAACAACAACTCAGTTATTGTTTAAATTTCATTGCAACATTTTGATTTTTTTTTTAACACTGGAATCAATTTTTTCAATGCTGTCAGCTATAACCATTTTACAGGCAGACCCCCCCCCCCCCCCCCCCATTATTGATGATATGCACTAAAGTGTTTTCTCCCAGATAGCGAACACAACAGCGGGACAAATAACACAACATGGAGACACATCCTTCACGTAGCACCGTGAGAGATGATAGTCATCGGCTGTTATTATGTTCACCTCTGGATGCTATCAATCCTTGTTTGCCGTCACATGGGAGCACTGGGCAAATGTCACCCAGATGCTAAGTTCATCACCGTGGGCCATTTCCTGACAGTAGTTGTCATTTATATACGCTGGTGTACACACTCAGACCTCAAACTATCATCGTACACAACCTTTTATATATATATATACAGTATATATAAATGAGACCCTTTGTCAATTGAAACTCAAAGTCCATAAACGAGTGACCTTTTCAAACGAGACGTATGCAGCCAACAACACTGACTCCATCACCTCCATGTCGTCCATGTACAGAGAAGACACTTAATGCCCACCTTCTGCAAAAGAGCATGAGATGATGTGTCAGGCTGCTTTCCACACATTCCTTCTATTTTCATTACCCCCCCCACCCCTCCTTCTTTGTCTTATTCCTCCTGTGCTGAAACCCCCCCACCTCCTTTAATCCCATTTCCCAAAAAGGCCCCCGTGTCTCCAGCCAGCTCGTCCTGCTCGTTCCAGCAGGAGAATTAAGGTCTGTTGGTTTTTCCGGCCAAGAGTAAATGAACAGCCAGAGAGAGTGAACGAGAGAGAGAGAGAGAGAGAGAGAGAGGATCACTGGCAAACAAAGAAAGTGGGATCAGGGTTATGTGTATAAAAAGGGGGTTGATGGGTGACAGCGGTGGCAGACGTGCAGACGTCATCATCCCTGAAGGGAAACAACATGTTCACGTTCAAGTCGTCGTGCTGTGAGAATTTATTATCTAATCTTTGCACGTCTGTGTGATGGAGCACGTATTAGCAAACCTTGTTTCCCCGCGCGTCCTCACCTGTGCACGCAACACGCAGGAATCCTCTGATGTAGGTGAGACAGCAAAAAGAAAAAAAACAAGCAGTGAGACAGATGTGGGAGAGAGAGAGAGACAGACCTAGAGAGGCTACTGCACTGCTTCAGGCTCGAGGGAAATCTAACCAGGCAATATCCAAAGCGAGCCCCTCTGCTCCTGCCACCTTCGCCCCACACAATTACAATACTATCTGACAAAGATATTGAGCGCACATCCCTTGCTGTTTCTGTCGATGTGTGTACCCGGCCTGGGCCTGCTTTCTTTTTTTTTCCCCATAAACAACCAACCAAAAATGGAATTAACAGTGTCTTATTGAGAGTGGTGAAGGTGACCTCTTCCTCGTCACCTCGTCAAACAGGGGGGGGGGGGGGGGGGGGGGGGGGGGGGGGGGGGGGGGGGGGCGGAGTCAACAGCTGATTCTGACCCATAACGTCTGGATGTGTGTCGTATGAAACATGTTGGGGTCATTTCTGGAGTTTGTCCCCAGAAAGAGCGGGACGTGTTCACAAAAGGCTTTTTTTTTCATTTCCATCTTTTAAAAATAATAATAATAATAATAACAACAACAACAACAACAATAATAATAATAATAATAACAGTAACAACAACAACAACAACAATAATAATAATAATAATAATAGACTTTGAGACTTGCGAGATCTACAGCAAAAAGAAGATCAGCTGATGTTGAACTCCGTAGAGGAGTGTTGTGGATGGAGATAAGATATTGATGGAGACATTTTTTCCTATAATTGTGATTTTTTTTTCTTAGGACAGATAAAATCGTCCTTTCGGTGGCACACGTCCTTCTCTGCACCTTCAGGGTTTCTCCTGAGCGAAGGCAGAAGAGGGTTGTGAGAAAGATGAATCAGGTTCATGAAGCACTGGGGAGAAGACCTGCAGAATGTAGGCGATGTAGCAGGAAGTAAGGATATCATGTTCCAGATGATGCAGTCGCTCTTAAATATCATGCCATTCATCTTAGATGTCTCTCGACGTGTAGGGAGCTCATTCCTATTGCTCAAACCTTTTCTTTGGACCTTTTTCCAGCGGTATCCCTGCGTGGAGCCAACCTCGCTACGGCGAAACCAACCTTTACTGCATGTGAGTCGTATCAATTACCTCGCTCCTTTGACATCGCTCTCGTTTTAATGAATGTCCACAGCCCATGTTAAATTAAAGACTCGCTCTCTCTCGCTTCGGCCGTCTTCTCCCGAGGGCTCGGCGAGGAGAGGAGAGGAGAGGACGTGTGGTCCACGCTCATCCTCACCTGTCTGTGTGGGAGTCGGCTTATTCTTCTCCCTCGCTGTTGTGCAGACACAAGACATACAATTAACACTCTAGTGCACATACGGTATATTTTTTTCATGTTCAGCATCATCTCAATGTGTGTGTGAGTGTGAGTGTTAGAGTTTGGTGTGTTTGTTACAATGACAACAATGCTGATGGAGTCACGACTACTACTACATTGAAAACATAAACAACATTATAGGTCGATCGTATCAGCGACAGCAGTGGAACTTCCTGTACTTATTCACCTCATGAGCGGCGCTGCTCTGCGACCCTCAGGTCAAACCTTACCCCTCTTAATGAATGCATAATGTAGCGCCACGGCATGGTCAGTAAATGGAATGTGCAAATGTAAGGCTAATATATGATTTAGGGGCAAGATGTTCTGTGCGTTCAGGATCAATCATTTACCAGCGTGGGGTTCGAGCAGCGAAGCTCTTCACTCACAGTGATCCCCGGTTTCAGTCTCTGCCAATGCACCGACGCCACAATTAGCATAATGACGTGAGATGAAATAGTGTAGCCGATTTGTTGTTTTGAATCACTTTAGCGTAAACGCGTTTGAAATTGCAAACGAGATCAAGCGGATGAAGTTTGGTGTTTTGCTGGTAACTTGTCCATCGTGAAAACCCCTGTGGCGTTCGCCCAGGCTCGGCTTTATGGAAAATACATAGATGGTTGGAGGGATAACAAATCGATCAGAAAAAAAAAAGTAAGCGTAAGTGCTATGTGTGTAGTTTGTTAAAAAGGGAAACTACACGTCACACTAATAATCCTGTTTCTATATTTATTTTATCTTTATCCTTTTTTTTGAGTTATCAGCAAATTAAAGTATCAAACTGTTAAATGCCTATAACAACAAAGCTATTACTGGATTATTGTTCATCATGTTTACCTCTGCATTAGCATATGTTTGTGTGTGTAACATAGTAATAACATAGTTATATAGCGTACTATGATGCTTAGTCGCCTCTCACTGCGGCAACTTCACTCCACATCATCTTTGCCCCACCCCCCCACCCCTCTGCTCCTATACCCACCACCCCGACTCCCCACCTTCGTAACCCCATCAGAAAGCAGCAGTCTCGGGCGAGCAGGTCGATGGAGGGGGTTCATATCTGGAGGTGCACCTTCCCGCTGGCGTCTCCGAAACCCCCCTCAGAGCGGGGAGCTCAGCGTGTGTTTAAGTGAAAGTCCTGTTAACCCCCATTACCCTCCACACCACTGTAGTGGAGGATTAGCAGAATACAAATAGCCCCTGTTGCCCCCCCCCCCCCCCCCCCCCCCCCCCCCCCCCCCCCCCCCCCCCCCCCCCCCCCCCCCCCCCCCCC
>JAFBJQ010001826.1:65000-117842 GCA_016785345.1 Trinectes maculatus | reverse complement strand
GTATAAAGGGATGTTGCTTCCTGTGGCGTTAAAGTGGGTCTGCTCTAATTCCTCAGTACTTCCTGTGGCAGTGACCTTCTCTTTCCCGATTGGCTGGCATGAGCATAGGAGGCGACGCTGCCGTCCAGGAACATGACAGATGTCTCGCCGTGTTATTGCTCACCGTCAGGTGGGCGGTGAAAACAGGTGACATGTTTATTTGCGGGGCGTGTGTGTGCGCGCGCGCGGCGAAGGCTCCGGCGATTAGTCATCATCTGTGCAAATGTTCGACGCTTCACTCTTTTTCGCTTCATAACGAGACTCGGTTTTTAAAATAAAAACGGTCGGCACACGCTGTATTCAAGCGCTCTGGCAAACGCTGACAGTTTTACTCCTACACCGGTCGACTGCATCGCGCAAACCTGACTTCTGTTTGCAGAAAAATCCTATCTGCCTCATGGAGAACAGCTGAATATCATATTTTCTTTCACCAGTTCTTGGGAAGAATGGGAAAAAAACGATGATGGAGATCTTTGGCTTCTTCCATGTAGTGATTGTACAGTTTGGAGCGACCTGTGCTGCAGTGTGCAAATACCGTGAATTATTTTGCTCATTAATTTGTTTACATGGCTGAAATATTGAATTGGTTGTAGGTCTTTGTGTTTGTGATTGTTTTTATTTGGTAGGTGATGAATCATCGTAGTGTTGAAATATGTGTTGCTATTTGTAAAGGTTGATATAAAGCAAACCTGCATTTTGCAGCAGTTCATCTGTTTCCATTTTCTCGGCCCTGGCACAAAAAGACGACATCCCGTGTTTTACCTGTACCTTCAGGGCTGTGATTGGTTTTGGTTGTTTCTGTGACCCGGCCAGCGCCGATCAATGAGCAAACGGGCAGCGATTCACAGGTTTGAAACCACATCTCCTCTGTGCAGCTTTGCATGTGTGGCAGTGGAACCTGAGGGAAGTGGCAGGATGATAAATTATGATGCAGGAATAACTGCTCTCTCACTTGGGGGGGGGGCAGGGGGGAGTAAGAGCGCTCGATTACAAGAGGCTCTCACAATATTGTGGTTTTTCGAGTATCGCGCAATCCAAACAAATCGCGTCTAATGTCGGAAAACAATCTCCAAATTGATGCGTCTCCGCGGCGTTGTGTTAAATGCATCTGGCAACGAGTGGCGTTGTTGCCAGCGGTGACGCCGACACACTATCTCCTTCACATTAACCCCCCTCTGCGTTCCAAACATACGACAGACCTGCAGGTCGGCGCCGGAGAGTGTGTTATCAAGAGATGAGGGCGCCACACACTGGAGAGCAGCACTACCCAGGCTCGCAGTAGGGACGCTATTGTCGCATGCGGTGTAATGTGCGTATAATTTGAACACACGTGCCCACACACACACACACACATACTTCTCTAACTACTGTGCTGTGACTGGAGGCCATGCTGGGACACAGCGCCTGGTGGTAGTAGTAGTAGTAGTAGTATATTGACGGCTAATGAATGTATGGAGTAGATTCTCCCCAGGGCCTCTCCCCAGATCTGTAGCACATATGATGATTAATATTCATGCTGGGACTGACACTACCGCTAAATCCGTTTACACACACACACAGTCGGCTCCATGGCGCCGCCCGCTCGGCTGCGTTGCCGTGTTAAGGTTAAGGTGTCTCGCTCAAGGGTGACGTGGTGCGGCGATGGCAGGTGCGCTCCCGCCGGGAATCTGGGAGCCTCGTCAGGTATTCAGGCCCCCAGCTGGCGAACTTGCGCTTAATGCTGGCGATTGAGCGGGGGCCAGGCGGCGTGTGTGCGCGCGTGCACAGAATGCACGATCATTTTGGGTGATTGTGCTTTGAAGCAGCGGAGGTGTGAGAGACTGACGGGGAGATTTTCACTGTCGGCACATGAAGGCTGCTCGCTGCCTTACACCATATAAAAGCCAACGCTCAATTCCTGTCAGGTGTTGGGAGTTTTCCATCTTGCGGTGATTTTTTTTCTTTTCTTTTTGGCAGACGCTGTATAGAATACATTAGAAAAACAGAAAACTGTCTGTCAGAAGAAGCAGTTCTGACTCTTTGATCTGGTTCTATCACAAAATGTGTGGTGTGGCTCCAGATCGGTGTTGAAGGCCTCTTCCACAACGCTCGCATGCGCGTCAAGAACCGACTGTAGAATTATTTCTTATCCAATTAACAGACAAGAAAATTAGTTTAAATATGAAATTCCAGCGCCACTTGAGGCGCATTATTGCGTTTCCAAACTGTTATTGTATATATTGCTGCGTTTCCTTCCATCCAAATGTATCCACTGAATATACACAGCATCTCCCCAAAGAGACTTACAGAAGTCTTTAATACATCACTCACACTGGTGAGAGTGAGGCAGGGGTTTGTGTATTTGTGGTTGTGTACCTTTGGCAGCAGCGTCCAGATGCTGAAAACTGCATCTTTAACTTGTCACGGTGTGAAAGAGGATAATGATGCCATCAGTGGCAATGGCGCCCTCAGGGACGGAACGGATGCATGAGTCAGATTAAATGGGAAACTGAGGGGTGGAAACAAAAAGAAACTGTTGTTGGGTTGCGAAAGTAACGCACTCCATCATATTGAATAAAAAAATGGTTGCGACCGTGAATTTAATTTTGAAGAAGCATTAGAGGAAGGGGTTTGTTTTCCATGGTGTTAACAGTAACTTCCAACATAATACTGTAGTGATAAAAATGAAAATGAAATGAACGAATGGGTCATGAGGTGTTTAGGGAAATAGTCTGTGTCGTCGTCTCTGGGGCGTGGAGCAACGTGAGGTCATCATTATTTACCAAAACCCCCGGAACACTGCGAGAGAGAGAGAGGGAGAGAGAGAGAGAGAGAGAGGATGTGACAGCGACAGACGGAAAAGCAGAAAACGCTGAGTGGAACACATTGGCGTCCCGTTCCTCAATCTCCACTTCCCCGATTGCGGCGTTTACATCACTGCTGTCCTCCCTGTTGTCGAGTCATCACATTTCTGCAGCAAATGAGACTCGCCGCGCCACGGAGACTGATGATCGCCTTTAACCCTCAACCATCGAGGCACTTTATCCGAATCCAAAAAGCAGCGGCCCAGCGTTTCTCCCTCTGCTCTCTGAAGGCCTCTCGTATCATATGTTGAAGAGCTTTTTTTGACTTTGAACGCCACCCAGCCCCCCCCCCCGCCCTTGTTCGAATCTCGATAGGCCGCCGTATCAGCTGAAGGACTTGAGTGAGATCGTTTCCTCCGAGTACGTTCAAAGAGCACTCAGCTCAACTCCAGAATATCCCAAGGGCGAATTGGATAGTACCATTGTACCAGACTTGCTCTCTTGGCTTCCACACTGTGTCGTTGGCTTTGAAGGATCAGAATCAGGAGGGACATGGTAATGGTGATCCCACACCTTAGTTATAACAAGATTTATAAGAAACCCATTTACACAGACTGCTTTATGAGTTGGCTTTGACCAAAACACATCTGAGCCGATTACTTTGTTACTTTAACAAACTACTTTACTTTAATAACTATAGATGCACAACAATTTCAATGGAAGTTACAGCGGACTTTTCCACTGTTTGTCCCGACGTCTGGCAAATTCGGTGAGTCACAGGGAACGACGCATTCAGGGAACCAGAATTAGCCGCAGGAATGATAACAGGAACATATTTGGCGGCGATGTTTGTGCGGGTAAACGTAGACACTGTGTTTATTTGTGGGTTCCAGAGAGAGGGAGAGAGAGAGAGTATGAGTTTCTCAGGGAATCGCGAGATTAAGAGAAAGAAATATGACGAGGGAGAAAAAGAGAGAGAGACTTTCACAGAGAGAGAGAGAGAGATCATTTTATTCTCTGGGTACACAATGGCGGATGGCGCGCTCCAGCTAAATAAATTATCACAGGGGCTATTTTTAAGCTGAAGTGTAAATGCGGTAATCCTCGGAGCAGGAGCTGCGATGAGCCAAACACACTGAGGCCACATCAGAGAATACGGCTCTTTCCTTTATCATCCTGTCACGCCCGCCCGGCTCTGCCCCCCCCACCACCACCACCACCACCACCCCAATCTCCTCTCGCTTTATTTCTCCCCTCATTTCTCTCTCTTGCTGTTCCACATGGAAAACGCCTCCTTTCTGTGTCGGGGTATTTTGCTTATCGACAGGTCTTTTGTAAAAAAACAATAACAGACCTTTGAAGCAGCCGTCGGAATATTAGGCCACAGCGGGTCACTCGGCAACGTGCAAACAAATCTTTCCCAAGGCCTGGATTTTGAACGCTCTTGTCCCCATGGGAGAACGTCGTCAAAGTTTCTCTAAGACGCCGCCGCTCCTTGGCAGAACTGTGCTGTTTGCCCCCCCCCCCTTCTCTTCTCCGCCGCTGTTTAATAGCACATAATGGGTGTCGTTAATCACCGGCGCAGGCTGCGGTTCCACAAGGTTAATGACGACGTAGCCAGAGCTCTCGACTGTGCCCCGTTCCTCAGGTATTTATCAATGTCAGCGGGAACCAGGGAGCTGAAGGATAGTTCATAGTTCTCTCATTCCCCATGTCCACGTCTTTACCTTTTTACCTTTCCTCCTCTCCCTCCGCTTTCTTCATCCGTCTTCATCCGCACCTCCACCTCCTCCTCCTCCTCCGCTCTCATCCGCTCGGCAGGTGTAGAACGTGTAAGAGGAGATTAAACCCACAGGGCTGGTCGGGCAGCACAGATAAAATCTTCCATCCGATATATGTAATGTTATATAGCAATACCCACGGCTACGGCGTCCATTTAAATCTATACACAGTTAATCAGCGGGTCACATGCTCACATTAACCGGTTATCGTTTGGTGTGTGAGATGTTTCTTCTGATAGAGTCCAAGTCTTACGCAACAGTAAGACAGTAAATCAAGTCTGCTCGGTTGTCAAGGAGATGCTTCACCAGCGATCACATGACCGCTGTAAAGAATGAACAGTGTTTGCAGATGAAGGCTGCAAGAGGGGAACTGAAAGTGGCTCACACATGTAGAGAAACAAGACCGGGAGTTTTTGTCACCGCGTCGATTCATGGGGTTAAGATGAGGGACACACAGCCGGCTGTGTCGTCACTGCACAGTTATGCAATTGTGTTTTCCTGTGTTGACCGTTGACGATACAAAGATGTTACGGGAGCGAGGATGATGATGGTGATGATGATGCAGGAACAAGATGATGGGCTGCATCGCCCTCCATCACTTTTAGAATGTCACATTTACCCCGCGTGAATCTGCAAACACATTATTTCTGTAGCCGAATGAAGACATGCACTGAAATGAAGTTTTTACTTCTTCCCGGCTCCTGTGCATCGTCACCTTTAAGCGCTGACGGCCGTGTGACAGCTCGGTGTCAGGAGAGCTATATCCTGCATGATCGAGCAGCGCGGTAAAGAAATGGTACCAGGCTCGGTTTGACAGCCCCCCCGCTGAGCCACTGAGGGAAGCTGCGGCATGGAGGCAAAGCGTGTGTGTGTGTGTGTGTGTCAGTGCATGTGTTGGCAGGTGGCAACGGAAAAGGCGCGGCACCAAACAAATCCGAGCCGACGCGAGACGGAACAGCGAAAAACACAAGCAGTGGTATTCCGCCGTCTCCCGCTCTGCATGACACAGACCTGTTTACGTAACCTCTGTGGGTCACGCACGCTGACATGGAGATCCACTTTAAAGAGAGCGGCGGCGGGGGTTGGGGGGGAGGAAGGGGGGGGGGTAGCTGGTAACTTAGCATCCATTGTTTGTGTTGTTGAAATCAGGGCAGGGAAAGAGAGTCGGAGAAGAACATGACCTATTTTGAATATGAGCCAGGAGACGAGGCTTTTTTACACACACACACACACACACACATATATAGATAGATAGATAGATAGATATAGATATAGATATATAGATGAGGATGCATCTGCATGTACACAACTAACGCTTCGCCATCGAAGCCCGTGGCAGGCGTGATGCAGCTGGAGTCGACGACCTCTCCGTTTCGCCGACGGCACCTTCTGGTGGAGGCCTCTGAGTCAGACTTAACATAAATCGATATCCGAATCAATAAGCAGCATTCTCCTGTAAGTGCAAAGAGTCTACCTCGTGGCCCTCTTTATTGTTGTGGTCCGTTGGTGAGGGCGTCGCAGCCCAGACCACAGACGTGTTTTACTGCACTTTAGTGCGAGTACGAGGCTAAACGGGGAAAAAAAGCGATTATTGAACCTTGCGAGGACGCGTGATGGTTTTTTTTCAGACTGTTGCCTGTAACCAGAGTGATCATTAACCCGCAGGTCTTATCCTGCAGGTCATTGATGTTTGAATTATTTTTATTTTTGAATTCTAAATGCTTTATTGCCGTTTGTAACATTGAGGCTTGTGTTGCATATCTACGACCTTTTGCTTCCTTTCCATTGTCACATCCTGTATTTCAAGAAATTTTGTTCATGTTGTCGTTTATTCCAGATGAAAACGTGACCGTGGTTTTATCCTTAACAAGAAAATCAATCATTTCACTTCCCTGAACCTGACTGTACTGTGTTTTATGTATTTTCCATGACCATGATCCTTCCATGAACCTTTACTTTTCTCTTGCAGCCTTGCATCAACCACGAACTGGTTTATTAAAAAAACACCGTTTGATGGGGTTTTGTAGAATTATCCGGTGCCATGGTGATGACAGTCATCAAATATGTGAATATTCCTTTCAGTGAAAACCTCAGGGGTTTGAAATATGTTACATTCATTTCACATTATGTCGTTTTTCTCTTGTGAAATCTTGTAATTTTTTCAGCTTTTAAAAAAAACCTCATATGAAAAAGTCCAAACAGGAAAAAAAAATCAATCTTTCTTTGAACCGCTCAAAACAAGGCCGTGACCTTTTGATGAGCAGTCACATGCTTCAGTTTAAAGGGTCACAAGCAAAAAAAACAAAAGTTTGGAACGTGCTGCTTTCAAGGAGCAGGTTGGCTGAGTTACTTTTTGCTTTTCTACCTTGTTATTGGTAAGAATGATGGTTTTCCATCGTATCCCCTCTGCTCATTTCATAACAATAGATAATGATTAGATGACATTATGGTTTGATTTGTTTTTCTGCCTTTCATCTATTTGCTTCATCACTTCTACTGATAAGTGGTGTTGTTGATGGACGGATAAATATGTTGTTGGGTTCGATTTTTTTTTTCATCAAGGACGTTTTTGGTTTTTTTTCAAATCTCAAGCTCTATCATTTAAAAGCTTATCTCAAGGTTTCCCATCAATGGAGGAACTCCACGAGGAAAAGCCTCAATTCGTCCTTTCACATTAAGTGCACTTCAAAGCTGGATGGACAGAATCAGTGCAATTATGTACGTTTTCAGTGTGAAACATGGCGCTGGGCGAAAAAGACGGCGAGCCGAGGTGTGCTCTGATTAAACAAGCATTACAAATGAGTGGGTGAGAGCCAAAGAGAGAGACATGGAGGGAGGGAGAGAGAGAGACAATGGTTTTGATGATCCACACATTTGAGGGCCTGTGTCAGAAAAGCTGCTCATCTGCTAATAACGTCATATCGCATTCATCACTTGTACTGGTGGACCAGGAGAGTGAGCGTCCACAGGCTACTGGAGCCGACTGTCACTGGGCGTACGAGTGTGATGGGCGCACAAGCGTCCATGTGTGAACAACACAAGCGTCCATGTGTGAACGTGTGGCAATGAGAGCGAGTCTGTGTATGAATTACACCGCGGTGCACTGCATAAATAATAGATCAAGTCTCCTCTTTGTTTGGGACGTAAACTTGATGAATGGGATTTGTAATTGGTTGGTTTAATAACTGGAGACAAACCCAGTGCTCTTTGCCTCTCGTTCTCGCACACAGACACGCAATTACACACCACAGAAACATGCCGAAATTGTAATTCCCTGTCAGATGCAGGGGCACACACACTCCGCACTCATGTCAGGGAGGCATTCACTCGCTGGTCTGTTTCATTTGCGTTTGGCAGATTATAGTAATTATGCAGGAGAAAAGATTTTTCGGAGTAATTTGGCCTTTTTTCTGTCCACAAAGCCTGAAACGGCTGAAGGATGGCCACCTTTTATTCGCGCCTCTGTTTGTGCAGACCAACCAGATTCGAAAACATGTGCACCTGGAGGTAGTGAACGCACCCTGGCTTTTATCGAACTGTAGAAGAGGTCTGTAAGAACAATCATCCCTTTGATCATATTTTCCTATTGCTGTAAACACAGTCAATACAGGAAGATATTCTGTCTGTGTGTGAGTGTGTGTGTGTGTGTGTGTGTGTGTGTGTACTGGCAGTCAAGAGAAGCAGAGTCACATTAACATAGATTGGAAATACAGAGTATATCACTGAACTGCACCTCTGGGCCTACTCTCCATTCACCACTAACTCTGAATGATGTGTATGTGTATGCGTGTGTGTGTGTGTCTGTGCGTGTGTGTGTGTGTGCTTGTGTGTGGGATGGAGCGATTCAGTGTAAACAACCCATGAAATTGGGATTCAGAGCAGCTTTCTGTGTTTGCATGGAGTTGTAAATAATGTACGTCTGCATGCTAACTATCCTTGAAATTAAGATGTGGGCCAGAAGACAGTTTGTGTGCGTGCATGTGTGTGTGTGTGTGTGTGCGCGCGTGCATGCATGTGTGTAGACCAGAGATCCTCACATGGACGCACCACATCCTGGTTGAGGTGTAAGCTGATTTAAGGTTAAATTTGGGTGTAAGCCCTAGTGAATGGAAGCCAATGTAATGTCCTCACAATGAACGCAAAGTGTGTGCATGTGTGTAGCAGAGCTCTGAGTCTTCTCACCATTCATGACAGAGAGAGGGTGGGGGGGGGGTGAAGGATCCCTCAAACATGCTGACAGCTTGTCAAGGCCCTCCTACGACTGTAATGAATTTCAGCCTTTTGTGCTGTGTGGTCCCACTGCACGGATAAGCTGTGTGTGTGTGTGTGTGTTTGTGTGTGCGTGCCTGCATTCGTGTGTGTGTAACAACAGGGAAATACATATCTCAAGGAAAACCTTACAGTTATTCTTCTACATTTTGAGTGGTAATGGCCTTAATTGACCATGTTAATTGCGAGTGGTGCAACATGAGTAAGTCAGGTGACTGCGGGATGCAACGATAGCCAACGTTGCCGACCACCAGGCGACATGTTTACGCTTGACCACAATCACTCTCCAGCCTCAACTGTGGGTTTATTCTTGCAACCATGACAACAAAGCTCCCCTGACCAAAAGACAACAACAACAAAAAAAAATCAGCTGTGGAACTTGAGTTATACACACACACAGACACACAGTTGTCAGAGTCGGGGCTGGCATGTATCTTTGTGCATTGTCATCACAAGCTCCGACTGAGCTCTAAATGTCACTTGTCTCTCTCTGCTTCATCTGCCTGACTCATCCTCCTTGTCCTCACTCTGCATCTGAAATGCATCTCTGTCTGTGTGTGTGTGTGTGTGTGTGTGTGCGTGTGTGTGTGTGTGTGTGTCAGTCACGTATGCGTACGGGCCCTGCAAGGACAATGATGATGCCCAGCGCATTGATTTTCTTGTGCCATTTTATAATTATGTCTCCTCTCTTTTTATTCGTCCTCTCTCTCTCTCTCTCTCTCTCTCTCCCTCTCCCTCTCTCTCTCGTCTCTCTCTTTTATCCTGTCGCTCTTATCTCCCCCCTCTCCTATATTTTTCTAATTCCATCCCCCTGATCCATTTTTATGCCTCACTGTGCCAACGCTTGTTATCTCGGCCCTTTCTCCCTTCGTTTTTTTTTTTTTCTTTTTTGCTGTTTGATCTCAACTTCTTAATTTCATCTCACTTTCGTTTTGCTCCCTCTTCCCCACTCTTCCTGCGAGGGTTCCCAGCATCTCACTTTTTTGTTCTTCCGTTTTCATCTTAGCTTCCTGTTTCTTGCCATTTGTGATTTACTCGGCTTCTTCTTTCCTAACATGAAACACCGTTCTCTCCGTTTCACCACCGCCTCCCACATTCCTGTAACTTCTGTCATTAACGTTTTCCATCTCTGTTTGTCCTCTGTCCTTTTCTTGCAGCCTCTCTGGAGTGCGCTCCATACTCGCCCTAGATGTTCGCCCAGTCACGAACATCTGCAGATGCCCAGCACCTTGCCAACATCTCCCCAGTCTGTGATCCCAGACTTCTTCCTGGACCAGCTACAGCTCTCCACCTCACACCTTCGCTCCCTGTCCTCAAAAGCTCATGTGGAAAAATAACCAAGGCTCCGTTTTTCTTCCCAGCCATTCCTGAAAAACACTCCGGCGAGTTCTGACTCGCTGTTTCCTCGCTGTCCCAGCACAGATTCCTGGAGTCTGACCAACAGTTTCCATTACGCAGGTCCCATCTCCAGGCAGCTTTGACCTCTGCAGCCAAACTTCCACCAGACCTCTCACGCTATGACTCCTACACTCCTCACACACACACATCCCCATTCTCCCTCTTCATACGTCAACCAGCCCCTCGCCAGAATCCAGCGTTCGCTTGGTTTCCTCAAAGCATTTAAACACGACTGTACCATCGGACGAGACTCTCTTTCCCTTATTCATCACAGACTACATCACAACGACCAGAAGAGGGTGACACACTTTAATCAACGTGCTTCATCGCACTTCGTCCCTCTCTCTCTCTCGTTCTGTGCATAGATCCTGAAAACGCCGGAGCCCGGTGGCGTTCCTCCCTCGTCCATGTTGTGGATCTCTCCGTTAGCGTAGACAGTGAGCCTGAGAATTTTTTATTTTTTTTTTAAAAAAGCTGTGAAGCTGGTATCACATTAGGTTCGGTAAAGTCGGCGCCGCCAAATATACGTTGTTGTGAAAAGCAATCTGAAGGAGGTGAAGCAGAACCTGGCGGGGAAGAAGGGGATGAAGTGTGAGAAGGGGAAATTCCCTCTGTGTCCGTAAAGCACTGTGCTTGTAAGGCAAACTGGTTTGGCAACCCAAACGAGGGAGGACGAGAGAGAGAGAGAGAGAGAGAGAGAGAGAGAGAGGATCAAGGCATACGACCTGAAATTCTTCACCGCTAATGAGGAGAAAAAGAAGAAAAGGCATCACGGCTAACAAAAAGACGCCTTTCTCATAACCTCCCCTCTGTCTCCCTCTTTATTGCTTTGTCTGCTCTCCATCTCGCTGCTTGAAACTATTTTTAGATGCAATATATTGAAAAGTGTGTGAAACGGAGACGTTGCCGCGCGTGCGGGCGCCAAAGCCCATCATGGAGAACGTGGCGTGTGGGTCTGTTGGGAAGATGCACTGTGTCCTGTGTGCATCTCTGATGAGAAAGTCAAATCTCTGCTGTCAATGTGAATTATGGCCACTTACTGTTGATATTCTAGGTGTTTTTGACTGCACTTAAAAGCACATGTCTGTCGTGAAACAGCACAGCTGTGACTTCGATCACCTTCTCCACTAAGTCTCTATGTGTGTGTGTGTGTGTAAATATACAATAATAATAATATTAATAACCATGTAGCCAGTATAATGACCTCTAAACATCAGATGCTGATTTCAGTGTGCTGGAGTGATATTAATCAGAAGCTCATATCCATGCTGATGTAGCATGAGCTGTTGTCACGGTAACAACATCCTTATCTTCGTTGGGACTGGAGATGTCAATCAGAGGAGCACGGAATGGCAGCTGTGGTTGGAGGAGAGGGGATTAAAAAGGGGGTCACCGTCGGCCCTCGGGAGCCGTTGGCTTGTAATGGGATTCCATTTGTATATGGCTCCTCCTGTGCCCAGCTACTTATTGTTTGGTTAGCAGCCGTAGCCTGACGCTGCATAGACCTCCAAGCTGATTGAATAGTATTGATCACTTCTGCAGGACATGCATTCAGTCCTCCTGGATTACAAAAGCCTCAAGGACTGTGTGTGTGTGTGTGTTTGTGTGTGTGTGTGTGTGTGAGGGAGTGAGAGAGAGACGCACACTTACAGTCACATAGGAATGGAGTTGTTCAGGCTAAAACACAAGTGGCTATTTCACGGTCGGGTGGAGATGTCATGTCCATGCCTGTCAAGGCCATTGGAGGAAAGTGGTGGTGGTGGTGGGGGGGGGGGGCGGGAGTTAGCTCTCCTTAAGTTGGGAATTTCTCCACTTCTCTATTTCAGATTGGAAAATGACGTCAACAGCTGAACTGGAAGAGATGGTTCCCCGCAGTAAAATGTTGCCAAGTTTGAAACCCATTTAGAATTTTATTTAATTGTATGTATTGGTTGCTTTGGACTTGATTATGACCTTGTGACTCAATATACAGTACTGTGTGAATATATATATATACACCACCATCTTCATCAATACGTATAAATAAATAAAGTATGAACATTTTAGCATTGTAGGAAATACCTGTGTTTACTTATTTGCATGACGTGCAAATGAAAGGCATGTAACTGGTGTAACTGTCACATCTGCCGACAAAATGTGAATCAGCAGTCACTTAGCGTAACACTGAACAGAAGGAAACAGCCTCCCAGCCTGCTCACTAAACACCATGACATATGCTCCCTTTTTGATGTTTCGCTTTTCTGCCAAATGATACACTTTGAAAAAAAAATGTTATTGTGTGTTTTTGCCAAGAGTTGGATTTGACTTTGAGGTCTAACGTGTTAGCTTCAGCCTGTAGCCACGTAGCATACCAGTCCAGCGTTAAGGTTTCAGCCAAACAAAGTTGCAAATTGTAAAATGGCTACTTTTGAAGTCGAAAAAAAAATTTGAATATCTTCAGAAGTGCATGCATATTAAGCAGTTTATAGATCCAACGTTATTCAATAAAATTAAAAAAAAAAAAAAGAAAAACTTGCATAAGAACGAAAGACCTTTGCCGTAAACCTGTGATTTCATAATTCTATTTGAGACACTTAATCCTTGCAGCACCAGAACACAGGAACACAGGAACGCCGCCCCACAGCCAGACTGCACCTCCAGTCTCTGTTCCTAAAGGTAGGATCTTCTTCTTATCATCAGCTTCATTTCATCACCTGTAAACAAACCCGTTCCCAGGAGCTCCACTTTGGTTTCATCTGTCAATAGAACATTATCCCTCAAAGACAGATTTGCAAACATTCCCTCTTACCTCTCTTTGCCTGGTTTTCCAGTATTGGTTTCCTCCCTGGCTCTTGCACATGGTGCCCCACATGGTTTAGTGTGCCGTGCATGTGGTACGAGGCAAAACCACCACTCCTGATTGCTCGGGGGCAGCCTGAAGCTCTTTGTCTTATATGGTGTTTCTCCCCCCCCGCTGCACCCCGGCCTTGCAGTCTGAGCACACACACAGTTTCTTCCCAGCACCAGGTTCAGGCGGCGTTCTGTCAATTTTACGACCATGAAACTAATTGATAACAGTAAAAGCCGAAAAGGGTTTTTTTTCCGAGATCTTTGTCGCGTTCATCACCAGGCACGCTGGGCTTCAGGGGTTTTAGACCAGAATCCGAAAATCTGAAATACTCGCATGATGTAAATAATTGAATTCCCAACCGCCACGATTCCTGCTGCTTCGCATGTGTGTGTGGTTGTGGAGAAAACCGAGGGAGTGGCTGGGCCTGGGCAAAGGGTTTTTTTTCCGAGATCTTTGTCGCGTTCATCACCAGGCACGCTGGGCTTCAGGGGTTTTAGACCAGAATCCGAAAATCTGAAATACTCGCATGATGTAAATAATTTAATTCCCAACCGCCACGACTCCTGCTGCTTCGCATGTGTGTGTGGAGAAAACCGAGGGAGTGGCTGGGCCTGGGCAATGTCTTTTCATACATACACACACACACACACACACACACACACACACACACACATATATATATATATATATATATATATATATTCGTCTCACTGTGCAATCAATGCTTCTACCCAGCTGTCTGCAGCAAAAACAACACATTCAGTCAGGTCTATACAAGTACTCTTGACTAACATCAGCCAAGAAAACCCAAACTACTGTGTTTAATATATTATTTTTCTGTTACCAGAAAAATAATATTGATATTAAAAGTAGTTTCCAGTGCAACGACCTGTTTTGTCAATGAGTATCGTTATGCGTGTCTTGATTATGCAAATTAGCTGCGGGTTCAAGACGCAGCCAACGTGGTCCAGAGTCAGATTGGAGGCTTTTTCTTCCATGAACTCCAGAAAGTTAAAAAAGTTTTTTTTTTTTTTTTTTTTTTTAAAACAAACAAAAAAAACCTAATAAGCCAAGCAAACAGTAGGCATAGCAAAACTATGAGGAACTTAGAGTCTGGGATTAGTGAGGAACTTAGGCAGGGAATAGATGATTGTCAAGAGGCATGAGGGAAACGTTCCGCCATGTTTTCCTGCTCAGATATCCAGATATAACCAGCCGGAGATCTGGCAGCTGTGCCAGTGTGTCCGAGGACTTGCCACAACTGGCTCAGCCTCTGGTCGCCCAGTACCTGCTAACAGGTTTGGCACGTACTCGCGGCGGCGCTGACGCACAATGAGAAAATGTTAGGCTAACCCTCACATAACGTTGCACAAGAACTTTTCACATGCTGGCAGGCACGTAAAACACACAAAGACAAAGTACATGTACACACATGAGCAGTAAACAAAGTCGGAGTTGTTAGCACATTTCACATTAGTTCTTTGAAGGCCATGTAGCAGAAGACAGATAAACAACACCTCAATCACCATGTAAACAAAACACAAACAAATCACGCACTGTATTTTCCACCATGTTGACATCATGATTTCATTGTGTTCTGGTGCCTGTGGATGGATAACGGTCATAAACATGTTACTCTTAACGTGTAGTGAGGTCTTTTTTTTGCAGGTCTAGTTGTGGTTGTGCGTCTCCTGACACACAGCAAATGTTGACTGAGCTTGCTGAACAGATGTCCTGACAGATGTGGTTGCAGGAGCGGAGCGGTGTGACGCTGTAGGTAGGTCAGCTTCCATCAGGCCTCCGAGCCCTGCAGGAGGCGCCGCTGTAGGGCCGGAGCACAACTTTAAATGACTCTGAGTACTCTAAATATACACAGTGCACGTGTACTACAGTAATGTCCACTGCAAAATGAGTCTTTACTTACATGTACCCAATATTTTTTTTTCTTTTTTTAAACTTTCAAATGTTTCGCGTTTTCAGTATTTTTATTTTCAGCACTTTTAGTAATGCAACGTGTACTGCAGTACACTGCAGGCGCGACTTTCTACTGAGATTTTATTTTTTAAATTTATCTCAATCGTTCAAACTTTAAAAAGCGATCAATTATTAATTCAGTCCCAGCGGTTATTAATTTGCAGTTAATATCGAGCGCAGTCTGTATAGATCACATTCACCCTTTAAGATACTTCACGCCTTTATTTTGTTGAAAAAAAAAACAGGTAGCATGAAATATGGTCTTAATTTTGAGAAGCAAATTATTCCGAGGCGTTCCCGATGAATCCTGCTGTGAACTTGACCCGCGGATAGATTGAGTTTGATTCCCTACAAGTGCTACACGTGCTGTGTTGTGTTTTTTTTTTTGTTTTGTTTTGTTTTTTCTAAAGCGTGGCTGCACTGCAGTGGGCGGGGGGGGGCGAAGGGGGGGTGTAACAGGCGTGAGGGATGAAGAGAAAGAGAGATATGACAGAAAATCGCTGCCTGCCTCTCCTGAGACCCGCAACACACACACACACACACACACACACCCTCAGCATTCTGCACTCTCAGCATGGACCAGATCTCCACACTCTCCTGTCGACGTGCATGCATGTGTGTGCATGTCTGAAATTTCCCCTCCTCCGTTTTCTCACTTTTCCGAATCCCTCTTTTCTCTCTCCCACTTTTCCCATTACTCCTCCAGTGTGTGAAAATCCATCTCCTGCACACACTCCATCATCTCTTCATTTCTCTTCCTCTTGTTTTGTTGTTGTTGTTGTTTTGTTATTGCTTTGTGTTATTCACATATGTATCTGCTCCTGTGTGTTTGTGGGAACTCCTTCCTGACACTGGCATTCCCCCTCATCCCGTCTTTCTATTTCTGGCTGGCATCTTTGCATCATTCTCCGTCTCACACACACACACACACACACACACACACACACACACACACACACACACACACACACACATGCTGAGTGTCAGGAGGGTACTGGAGAGGGGGCTCAGGCCGCACACCGTCAGTGTTTGTCACGGTGTGGTGTGTGCGACTGTTGTGTGTGTTACCTGACACTGTGTCACACAGAGCAGCGAGGGTTATCACATCTGTTTTCCTTCATGTTTTATTATTGGGAGGGAGAGAGAGAGAGACACACACACACACACACCCCAGGAGAAAGACTAGTCTCTCACTGCGTCTTATCTCGCCCCTTCTCTTATCTTGTTTGATTTCTCAGCGCGTGTTGTTTTGAACCAGTGGTTTATGTCAAAATAGTTTTTTTGTTTGTTTTTTTCGCTCGACCCCCCCACCCCCCACCCCCGCCATTATTTATCCTGTTTTCCTTACTTGCTTTCATTTTTCACTTTTTTTTTTTTGGTTGTTTTTATCTCTCTGCGTCTCATCCTTCTGTTTCACCTACCTCCAACCATCTTCCTCAAACCCCCTTTCACACACCTTCACTCTGCCTCGCCTATCGGAATCCTCACTGGTGTGAAAGAAGAGGATCATGGGATACATGCGGTTACACGTCGCCCCTGGGTTTAGGGCCCATAGTAAAGTGTCTTCCTGGCAGAAACATGGCATCAGTGTACATAAGGTTTCTGCTGATCCAGATGTTTCTCATCTGGATCAGAACTCTGTGTATCTCCTCAGGTGTCAGTACCTGGATGAGGAACCTCCAGGTGAACACACCTGAGTGGGCATCTCTTCACCAGCCACGGAGGTCAAGCTCTCTCTCGCTTATTATAGATCAAGCTGACATCCCTCCAGCCCCCGCTCTCTGCAGCCTGTCTATATGTTATCATCTCCAGCAGCCACTTCTTCTCTGGGTTTTATCTCGCCAGCTTTGCCAGCACCAGCGTCAGTACCAAGAATAATGTGCACTTCTGCTGAACTGATTTATCGAAGCAACCTTTTATTTATTTATTTATTTATTTTTCAGATCAGTACAGAAGTCAAATCTATGCATCTGGACGATCGCAGCGAGGAGACATAATGCGTTGGTACGAGGAGTAAATACCTTCATGTGGAGTCGAACGATGACATCATGTTAAAGGTTTGACGTATGGTTCCGGACGTACAGATAATTAACGCCGACTCGGTGCTTTCCCCTCAGCTCTATAGGGAGCGGTGTAGTTTAGTGTCTCTCAGCTCATTGTTTTTGCCTTTACGGCCTGCAGCTTTACTGTTCACTCTCTCTCCACCCTCATTAGCAGTGTGTCTGTGCCCAGAGCAGCTGGTAAACACACTGTGTGTTACTGCTGCTGCTGCTGCTGCTGCTGCTGCTGCTGCTGCTGCTGATGATGATGATGATGCTGCCCTGGACCAAACAGCAGACAGAGCAACACCTCGCACAATCCACTACACTGAATATTCATATATTCATGCTAACTGAACGCGTGCTTGGCTCGTCAGGTCGGGGAATTTTTTTTTTTTTTCTTTTCTATTTTTTTCTTTTCTATTTTTTTTTGCTCGGTCTCCCATGGCGGCAGTGACATCATCACGCCACTAACGCGTGCGGCGTCGCGCGACATCAAGGGGAAGGCCGGGGCTATTACCACTGTGTTTATGTGTCAGGCCGAGTCAATTATACCTCTGATGGGAGAGGGAGAAGAAAAGGAGAGAGAAAGCACACGGTAAACCTTTTCACCCTGAGGCTCTGTGTGTGTCTGTCTGTGTGTGTGTGCGACTGAGATCTTGAGTTAATGTTTATAGGTTGTTGTTTTTTTTAAAGCCTGCACATGTGTGTGTGAGAATGTGCTCCGCAGGTGGAGAGAGAGAAAAAAAATCATCTCCACCCACAACATCCCCCCACTATGTTCATTGGTGTTGGGAAAGGCCAGAGCCCTGTGCTCCAGCCAGAACCTGGGGGCCTCCAGCCAGCAGGCGCCACTGAGGATGGCGGGCTGCTGTGAGCCTGCTCGTTACGCAGCCCTGCACCGGACCCTAATGATATCTGCCGGCACGTTTCCTCTCTCCAGCCCTGACTCCGCTGCCCTCACCCCCTCACCCCCTCACCCCCACTGTATCTCCCCCTCCCTCTGTTACGCCTTCACTCCCTCCAGCCTCCCTCCATCCCCTGCTTTCTCTCCAACCTCTCTCGCCACCGCCATCTGCCTCTCCCTCCTCCCCGCTCTCTGTTTGGATGAGGAAGCCGGACCCGCCTGGTGGAAGGAGAGAAGGGGGTGGGGGGATGGAGGGGGGGGGGCGTCTAATGAGCAGTTTCTCTGCGTGCCGTCGGCTCCGGCAAAGCCAAAATGGCCGACGCGTTTCACACCACTGGGCCTTGATCTGTCGGGTGTGTGAGTGAGTGACTGTCCTGATGGCTTCGCTGTGGAGTGGCACTGTGGAACAGGAAGAAAAAAAAAATAAAAAGAGGAAGAAAACACCAAAAATAAATAGCTAGGAACAAAAACACATGATGTAACGCGGCGCCTTCGGTGAGAAATCGTCTTTTCCTGTCGTCACTGTGGCGCAGAACTGGGACAGTGTGTGACACTGGCCGTTTCCCGAGGGGTTTAAAGTACAGGCCCGTTTGATGCCCCCCCCCCACACACACACACACACACACACTTTCATCCGCTCGCGTACACGAGTCAGTATTCATTAAGAGGCGTTTCAGTCTCCGCTTCCAAATCGGATGTCAAAGTATTCCCACCGGTGAATGATTAACGTCAGTGTCCTAAATCGCTCCCTCACGAGAACTGTTACCGAGGCGGAACACTTTGTCAGGGGTCATATTTATTTTACAGGTTGATGATTAATAGAAAGTGGAATTTTATGGACTGCAACCTCGGACCAAATAAACCTGCACGTGAAGAAAAATTTCACCCGCCGCCTTGGAAATTACCTCTGCACTCCGCACTGTTCTCTGTAAACCTGCACACTGCTGTTAGAGCAAATCGGACCCGTTCCCGATATTCCTATGCAGGATTCATGACAGCTGCAGGTAATGGATGAGTGGTCGGACTAAAACAGAAACACTCCTCCTACCTTTGTTGTGCAACCGTGTACGTGGGTTCTGGTTAACCAGAGATCCACTGATCAATATCTCGTAACACAAACACTGTATTACGAGAATCTGATTACTTGTGTGTGTGTGTGTGTGTGTGTTTTCTCAGTGTCATCCAGCCCTGTAACCCATGATGGCAAGTTTCCCTTTATCTGCTGAGAAGCAGCAATGTGGAGCCTTCGCAGCTGACTGGGCTGTTTGGGTGAGATTTGCATAATGCGTGGGTGTGAACCAACACTTGAGCCGCCGCCATTCCGACGCAAACGGCCAGTTTAAGATTCCGTGGCAGCAAAACAGCCAACAAACAACAATCCCAGGAACAAACGTCTCACTCAGCTCGGATCCGTCCACCGCTGCTCAATGTCTCGATTGTCTCGATGGCCCCGATCACACTCTCACATTTATCTCCGGATTTTCCACGACTGCGATAAATAGTCCCCCGAAATCAAAGATGACATCATCATTTCTCCAGTGACCTAAACATCCGGCGCTGCCTCGGCTTCCTTAAGTTGTGCGATGCGAGCAGAGTGGTTCCCTGATTGAGGTTGTGCGTTTGTGTTGGCTCGCTCAGGGGGCCCGGAGGTGGATTATGTAGCAGCGGTGTGATGTTGTTGATGCTTCTGTCGCCTTTGCAGCTCCCACATGCCAAGACTTGGGCGTGTGCCCGCCATGAGAGTGTGTATCGAGAGGTCAATGGAGGAGTTTTGGGTGTGAGACGGGGTGAGGGAGGGGGCAGTGTGTGTATATCTGTTGGTGTGTGTCTCCTTGAGGGGTTAGGTGGGAGTAGTTGGGCCAGCTGGCAGCTTCTGGATCCAGTGTGCCCTTGTGGGTATCCGGTTTGGCCCCAGATCTCTATAGTGCGACAGCTGGAACTTGGTGCCAAACACGCAGCGATCAGACAAAAGGCAAAACACAGGCTTGTCCATGAACAGTTGGAGCTCTTTATTTTGATGGTTTGGACGTGGTTTTCTTTTTTTTTTTAAATTATCATTTAATAACATTGGATCAACTAGTATTCCTAATTTTTCATAAGCGAACCTATAAGCAGTGGTTGAATTTCCATGTCAGTGGGTGGTGGAATAAGTACACAGATAGGAGACAAAATTAATGGTCCAATTTGCTTTGGTAAAGGGACAATTTTCCTCTTCTGCAAATGAAAAAAGTATGACGGAAGAAAGAAGCTGAAAGAGGGAGAGGCAGGGATTAATGTTTAACGTCCTTTTGCATTTTGTGGCTATAAAACTTTGCATTTTCAGTTTCATTTAACACCAAATCATAGATTTCTCAAAATCCAAACTCCATGATAACATCATTCACATCATAATGTAAAAAAAAAAAAGCTCATTAAAGTAATTGTCGCAGACTCACAAAGGGATGACAGTGTCTTTTCAGGGGACAGGTTTCACCGGTTGCTCCTCCAGGCTCTGGGGATCCAGAAATGAGGACATGGTTTTTGGAAAGCGGGAGGCTGGAGTCATGGAGGTCAAAGACAGCCGCCAGCCGCTGAGGGAGCCGGGGAGGTTAATGGCAGTAAACCACAGAGGTGATGTGCAACCTTTGAGTTTTATTTTATTTATTTATTTCCTCATTGTTGAGACATCGTCTCACCTCATGTGTCTCATTTGTCTCTAAGCAACTGTTTTTAAAATAGAAATAACTGACTTTAGGATCCAATGGTTTTCCACTTTAATACTCAGTAGCCATTTTAATCGCTTTTAAATAGTCAGTGACTTGTTTAACCTTTCTTTTTTTCAAATGAGTCAATGAGAGTCGCTTCATTATCTTAATTTTCTATATATCGTAGAATGGACTTTTAATGGGTCGTTGGGTAAAAAGTCGTATTCAGCCTTTTGTGCCAAACTGATATTTGTTATATTGATAAGTGTTTGTTTTTATGCTGATGATGATCACTAATTCACAGACTCCGCATACAAATGACATCACCAGCAAAAAGCAAAGTCCGTAACCATATCCAATAAATGTAGGACTCATTTTCTTGAGGGTTTAGGATTAGTGAAGAAAATAACCGTATTAGATCTCCATACCTCATACCTGATATCTGCCTGAGGCTACATTCGCTACTGCTAACACCCGGCTCACTGATCAAAGTGTGTCGTTAGATACAGACTTACGATCAGTCTAAACAACCATCCAGGGCAATATTACCACCACCACATCCCAGCGTATGAAAATCATCCAGCCTCACCAGGCAACCAAGCACATTGTAGCACAATCTGCGTTATCGCACACTGATGTGTTTTGACACCTCCGAGTCCCTCTGTATTAAACTCCACTGAATGGGGAATGAAAACAGCTGGGGCACGAGGTTAGATCAACATTGCCGGGCCTCTCCCCTCCTGATGATGCGTACGTGCATACAGCCGCATTCATGCATTCAACATGGCATTTATTTTTCACACGCCCACCCACACATTGACGATCCGGAGCCCTCATGCGTTGTGACAACACTTTTGCAAATGCACCCTTGCATATCGAGCCTGAAAACACAGCATAGTGAAACAATAACACAATAACGCAATGTGCAGCGACTAAAGTAGCGCTGGGATGAAAAAAAAAGTAAATCCGGTCGAAATTAAAGTCAGGTGGCCGAGACAGGTGCTGTACTTTGACGGGGTCATTTATATGTACATATACATACATATAAATACAGGCAGGCAGCTTGAGATGAAGTAATATTTATGAACCTGTCTCTTTAAATTGCCATTGAGCTGGAACGCACAGAGGAAATGTAAAGGGCCCTCCCACCTTTCACAAACACAAAACTCCTCAGTGGGAATATAAAGGCTGGCGCGACGTAGCATACGTAGCGCTTCATTCCCCCCCGTGCCCCCGCTTATCAAACTACCCGGGACAGCGGCACTTTGTTAGCGCTCACTTTGATTAATTGCTGATGCGGAGAACAGCTCTATTTACCGCATGTAGGTCAGGTTGTACCCGCTTAACCGTTAGGTGGCAAAAAACCTTGACGCGCCCAAAATATGTGGAAGTTTACTTTTAGTTAGTACTCACTGCGAGACGCAGCGGGCTGATGGTGCAGCTGGCACCTGGCCATGTCCAAAAATACGTAGCTGCTCCAGAAATGCAGAAATAGGGCTTTTGTTTCTTTTGCCTAGCGAGATGAGGTCACCGCTGCCCAGTCAGCGCTTTGGCGTTTTAACTAGCACGGCTTTAAATTTGGCAATGTCACCTGGGTAGTCCACCAATATATGGTTAGTAATAAACTGCTCAACCACAATATAAGGGATCTGTGCATAAAATGGGTTTTTATTTACGTTTACGTGTTTTTGCGATTACGTGTTTGTTCAGTCATCTTCCTGCAGGACTACCTCTTACAAACCCCGGTTTTTTCATGTAGCGTCATTAACAAGTCAAAACGAATGACGTTTCCTTCAGCTTCTGGTGTAAATGAGTGCTAATTAGCAAACGATTTTCATGTTCAGCCGAGATGAATAAAAAAAAGTGAAAATGAACTTACTATTATTTAGCACGAAAGTGTTAGAGGAGTCCACATTAATATGACGTCTTTTTGGAAACGGTTCTTATGCCTTTAAATTACAGACTGTGCCTTTATTAGGATTTATTTGGGTTGAGGGGTGGGGGGGGAGTCTATTATCTGCCGTCTCAAGGTTCCTGGCTTTAGCCAGTTGTTTGGGCTTTAAACGGCCCAGCTGGTGAGGAGGAATTTGGCCTCGACAGAAATAAATGGGATGATGATGATGAAGGCTGTGTTCTTTAACCGGAGTCAAAATAAAAAACAGTTGCTGATAAGGCCGGATATTGACCTCATTACCAGATCATTTCCACTCTGTTTACATTTCATTTTTCCTCCATTCTACCTCGATAAGCTCTGTGTTTGTTTTCCCGCGGACGCCACTGAGCGTAATTTCAAGTAAAGGGTCGTTAAAATGTTACAAATACTCGGTAAATTGTTCCTTTCCTGCCGCTCCTGCACTTTATTAGTTCCCCGTCAGTCAGCTGTAATATGTTTTTGTTTGTTTTTCCTCATTTTGTGCATCTCGATTTCATTTCCCCTACTGGAATCCTCCCTGCTGCCTCGGGCGAAGGCACCTGCACACTACTGCCTTTCAAACAGTGATTCTGTCCCCTTCTCTCTGTCTTTTACCTTCTATTCATTTCTACGTCTTACACAATAGTAAGAACATTTTTTTAAATAATTTTTTTACAGTGTACTCTTGTTGTGGGTGAAAAGAATTGGTAGCAAGTTTCACACATCTTAAAAATGTATGTTAGGAGAAGCAGGGTACTTAATAACCCGTCTAACCTTAATTTGTATCTGCTGCATGAAATGATGAATTTTGGGTCGACGCCATGTCTCCTTCACGTTACGTCAATTTGTCAGGGATTGGTACTCCTCGAAATGTGAGATTGCAGCACTGCTGGTATAAGGAATGTATTACAGCGATGTTTGTGCGGGGGCGGAGCGGGGCGGGTCAAATGAACTGATCTTGCTGCGAACGATCTTTGCACGCCATGTTTTTGTCTCTTGGTTTGCGTGTTTACTCTACACAAACCGGCTGTCCCCAAACTTCTCTCCGCTTTCTCTCGTACCGCTCATTTTCCCGGTCCAAACATTCGCACACTCATCTCCACACTGTCTCCGCCCATAACTGCAAAACGGTTTGACTTTGTGTGTATTGTCTTTGCTTTTGATTCCGTACTCACGGTTATATTGGCCCTGCCCTCGGATGCAACTTTTATAGCCATCTCTTTATTTATTAAGCAATCTCTTTTTATTTAGTGGCCAGGTGGGCTCCCGAGCATCGCTAATGTCTTATTGAAATACGACTTTGTGCACACGTGTGTGTGTGTGTGTGTGTGTGTTAATTTTACCACTGCTGTGGCAGCCAGTCTTTCATTTGTTGTCTGTGACCTTTCACTGTTCATCGAGACTTTAAATAATTTACCCTCCAGGATACTGACGGCATTATCTATTCTAACAGCCAGGTTCATTTGTAGGATGTTGCTGCTTGTTTATCCAGTTTGCACGTTTTATACAGTATGTTGGCGTTTTTGTGTTAAACTCGCTTTTTTTTTCACAGCGTGATATTTTTGTGGAGCGTGTGATGGAGACGATGACGAGGGCTGACATTTTTACTGCATCGCATCATCTCCCCCGTGCCAAATCACATCACAGATAAAGATACAGCTACCTTAACATCACCATCACAAAAACATACGGCGCTCCTGTTGACGTGCACTTAATCTGCACCTAAATGCCACATTGCATTTTAGATGTGGCTGATATGAACTCGAACCGCGATTGGTGCGTTCACGTGATTGTTGCTGATCTCTGCCCGGACCAGACTGGTTGGAGACGGCGCTTGTCCAGTTGCACATCTCCTCCTTCCACTACTCCACCTTTATTCGCGCCGCTTTTATCCTTCTTTTTTATTATCTGCTTTTCTTTCTCACTGCTCCTCGTCTCCCCTCTATCTTCATCTGGCATTTTGATAAAAGGCAACGCCAGGAGTTCAGGTGTGGATGCGTCCCAGTTTCACCGAGGTTTATGGTGGACATGTTTATGATGTTTGGTCTTCACAGACCTGACATTCACAGGAAATTGGTGTGAGAGGAGTTTCTTTTCTTTCTTCTTTTCTTTTTTTGTTTCTCTGGGCTTTGATTCACCAAGCTAACAGTCAGATGTTGACATAATACCGTGGCTCAAACATGGTCCCAGACCAAGAGCAGAAAATATGAGCCATGAAAATCTGGAAAGAAAGAAACAGCATATTTTTACAGCAGTTTGGAGCCAGTTGGTCCTCAGTGATCTCAGTATGGTCTAACATCCCTATTCCACACGTATAAACCATAAGTTCAAACCATACATTTGCTGTTCAGAGGAGGACTTAGGTAATTAGTCATTGAAACCATCATTCCGACAGGTTGTGTCTTCATCGGTTTGTCTTCACTCACGTTGTCAAACTCAGGATTCCGGAACATGTGTACATGCAGTTTGGAATAACTGTTTCCACCAAAGACACAATCCAGAGGTCATATAGATCTACAGGTACAGAATGATGACGTCTCCGACTGATGTGCAGCTATGACATGTAGCTGCTTTGAGTAGCCGTCGAGGCGCTGACTCATCAACCTGGGTTTGTTTCAACCTGACCTAGTTGGCGAGCGCACCGCAGTTATGTAAGTGCTAATGGTTTCCATGTGTGCATCTTGTCTGTGGTGATGCAGGCCGTTACATTAGAATTCAGTTAATTGGGTGGCTGTCCGACCATCAGCGTGCTGCTGCATGTAAGCCTGTGTGCGTGTTTGTGTGTTTGTGCCTTTCTCGCTGTTTCGATTGATTTTTTTTTCCTTTTTTCTTCGGTGTAGACTTCGTGCTCAGCTTCGCTTGTATAACCAAAACAAACATGCAGGATTTTTTTTAAGCAGAACTCAGTCCCCCCCCCCTCCCCGCCCCCCCTTCACATGCATCAGTGGTTGTGTCTGAAAATAACTCTGTGCCTTTAGCTTCCACACACAGAAACATATGGTTACGTCATATGTGAACTCAAAAGACGGCAATAACATACAACATGGGGATATAAATGATTTCTCCCCCTCCTCAGAACTCCTGTTGTTATCAAAGTCTGGATAACGGGCGATAACTTGGGAAGACAACACTCCAGGTCTTTGAAGATGACTGAGATTTCACATTTGAATTTTTGGCTCTGGCTCGTTCTCCACAGATTGATTTAGTCGTCTCAACCGACACGGCGTCGGTCATGGGAACGCCAGCAGTTCTCCATTGTTTGTGAGTTGGCACCTGAGGGATTTGTCATCACGGTGACTGGAAGATTGTTGTTCTTATCACGGTGCTGCGTGTGGCATGAACACGGATGTGTCACTGTGTTCACCTGCAGCACAGTGAGTAATAAGGAACCCCCCCAGCTGTTAAACGGCATGCACGCCGATATCATCAAACGTGATTTACAGCTCTCCAGTCCTTCCTTCCCACACTCCCCCTCCTCTCCCCCCTCCACACCTTAGTCACTTTCATGCTCATCTCTCTCTCTCTCTCTCTCTCTCTCTCTCTCTCTCTCTCTCTCTCTCTCTCTCTCTCTCTCTCTCTCTCCTCCACCATTTAAACAAATTAGGGAATAAATGAGGAGGGAGGAGTGATATGGGTGATGAGGCATTGCAGAATGTCACCAGCACGACAACAGATGACAGGCAGCGCAGATGGGGGTAGAGAGAGAGAGAGAGAGAGAGAGAGAGAGAGAGAGAGAGTATGGTAACAGGGAAACTATTCCCTAAAAT
This sequence comes from Trinectes maculatus, assembly GCA_016785345.1. Lineage (NCBI taxonomy): Eukaryota > Metazoa > Chordata > Actinopteri > Pleuronectiformes > Achiridae > Trinectes > Trinectes maculatus. The sequence goes on along the minus strand of JAFBJQ010001826.1, from coordinate 91,459 downwards.
CCCGAAAAGACTTGAAAAGAAATGATTAATGAGGCCAGATGTTTGGCTTCTTTAAGCATGAATCATCACATTCCACATGACAAAGCAGAAACTTAAATCCCAACCTCCCCCATTTCCCTGCACACAGACGCAGCAGGCGGATGACTTCCCAGACTGTCGACAGTCCAGTCCAATCCAGGACTTTTCTGGCTTTAGCAAATTTCTCCTTGTCAGGTTATGGCAGCAAATTGACAAACGTTTCAGGCTTTTGTTTCAGGCTGACATCACTTTATTCTAATCCATACCTCTCCGGAGGCACACAAAAACAAGGTCTCTTAACGAGATACACTCAAGCAGAACCACTTCACAGCGCTTGTTTTCCCCCGACCGAGCTAATTATGGCATGAGGCCAATCAAATGTGTGCGAGTCTGCAGTCGCTCGGCGATGATGTGAGAACACAACAGATCCTTCAGAGGTACATTTACCAGGCGCGAAGGGCTGCCATCTTTTAACAAATCAATGCAGCCCGGCTTGTGGGGCCAGAAATGTCAGGCTGACATCTTTGATTGATTGAACACATAGCAGCAGAAATGAATCGCAGAGAGGGATGATGAGATGAAGCGCGGGAAAGAAATTGCTTTTGCTTAGACCGAGTTTGTAAAATTGCACTTCTATGTTGCATGTGTATTCGTCGTAGCACAATACACACTGGGTAGAAATACACAAAATTAATTAGCAGTAATTAAAATTTTTGGATAAAATGGATGTCGGAGACTTTTTACCCTTTCGCCCAGAAGGCTACTTCCGTGCAGCATTGCAGCTAATATGGTCAGCGAGTATTTGTTTTGGTCCAGGCTAGCTTAGCATAGACATGGGAAACATCATAAGTCTGACGTTTGATACCATCATGGTATGTGCTTATATTTTAACAATGGGCAGAGCCAGGCTAGCTGTTTCTGTCTTTATCCTATGGATGTCTAACTGTAATTGTGGGTTGAAAAAACCTTAAATAACAAGTTATTGTTACATTGCTGATTATGTTGAAAAACAAACAAACAAAGAAAAAACTGAAAAATAATACATATTTTTTAACTTTTGATGCTACTTGGCTAGTTAGTCCCCTATTTTCCCTCCAAATGCTAAGCTAAGCGAAACACAAGCATAGTAACTAGCCTCCATGATTTTGATCTTGATCTTCTAATTTCAGTCAAACAAATACAAATTTTTCAAAACGTTAGTCAAGCTAAAGACATGGAGGGTTTTGTTTGAAGGGATGTGGCCATGTTTCTGCGTTAGACTATGGTTCCTTTGTTCAGTCTGGTCGGTGAAGTCTGTTACATTGGCGTCGTTGTCCTCCTGCGATGTGTTTTGCTAATAACCCTTGAGTAAAATGGGTCAGCCATAAAACATCAGCTGAAACTGTAAACTTCTAATGTCAGAAAGCTCGTTTCAAATCTTAAGTGGAGCTCCACCGCCCCAACGCAGCCCTCCAGCAGTAATAAAACATAAGAGGACCTAATTCACACAGCCAGAAGGCAGCGGGGCCTCAGTCGTCTCAGCGACTTAGTGTTAAGCCCTTGCCAACAGAGCAGGCCATACATAATTAACCCTGCACTGTCAAGTCAGAGCAGCAGTCATAACATGTCCTTGTATGTCATTCTAACCTTTTTCCCCGCGTCGTTTTCTCTTCCGTCAACTCATCACCCGCATCTGTCGTTTCTCCGCACACGGACGGCTGTGACGGAAAAGGCTTTGATCTGCCGTGTTTCCTTCACAGCATCTCTCTCAAAGGCTTTTCGATGGCAACCCGTGCTCAGAGCAGAGGGAGAAAAAAATGTGTTTCCTGTTTGCTTTTTTTGGGGGTGATTTCTGTGATTCATTAGTGAGGAGCGACGGAACTATTTGGCCGTGGAGTAATCAACATCTGTTGTTCTACGCAAACAAAATATAGTGTTTTATCGTTTTCCATTTCCTCTTCTGTGTTCCCCTTTGTCCTTTCTAAATCTTAATACATCTTAAAGATTTAATCAATTCCAGGGATGGAGAAATGGGCAATTAAAACGTGTGAATCAACGCAGGGAGGAGAGGAGGGGGGTACAAATGACTAGGCTGAAGAGGCTAAGTCAGAGGGAAAGAAGGAACAATGAAAAGAGCAATAGACAGTGATTAAAAAGTGAAAGGAGGAGGACTGGTTTGCCGACCTCTGACTAGAAAATGAAATGAGATGGAATCAAATGTGTGAGGAAAAAAAAGAGCTAGAGACATAGAAATCAGGAGTAATGCAGGCACAGAAAGATAAAGGATGAGATTTTAAAACTGATTTAACGTTATTACTACAATATAGATATATCTCATTAATAACAATAATAATAATAATAATTATTATTATTATTGTTGTTTTTGTTGTTTTATTATTATTAAAATCCATATCTTGTTTCTGTTTTAACATGCTAACCCATATAAGTATACCGTGGTAAAAAAAAAAGTACACCTACAAATCCTTAACTTATTAGCACATTAGCATGTTGGCAGGCGTATTTAGCACCATGAACACCGCTGTGCCTAAATACAGCCCCACAGAGCTGTGATAGCATTACTGTAGACTCTAAGCAGCTACGTGTACAAAAACATAACCACTGGTGTCCAACTCCCAAGTACCGCAGCAGCCAACAGCAGGGATGAGTTCAAGGACAGAGGTTAGTACGCTGAAATCTGGGTTAGAGTTCAAAGGGCTGAGGAGAGCAGGCGCCGCTCTGATCTCTGACAGGGGAGTTACAACATTAACATTCACCCAGCACAGCCAGGCCTTTACTCCTGCATCTCCTCAACGCCAGAGAGGAGGTCCATATAGTAAGCATGGTCGAGATGTATGTATGCATGTATGTACAGAGTATCTGCAGTGTGCATGTGTTTGCATGCTCAAGCTTCCACACTGAGGTCAGTTCATATTTGTGTGACAACACGGTGCATGAAGACAAATGATGGCAAATAAGAAAACAGACCAGGTTTCCGGGCTCACCGGCTCTATCAGCGGAATTCCATCTCAGCCATTTATCATTCTATATGAGTGACTTGTGTGGGTAATTGTAAATTAAGTGGATTACTGTGCAGTCCATTCCCTGAGGGAATGAAAGAAGCTCCGAACGGATGCAAAAATCCTATCATGCTGTAGCCAGCAGGTCCCAGGGCAGCATCAGCACTTTGAGAAGCAATGATATCAGCATGAGCCCCTCTGAATGATAGCGATTTCGTATCAGGGCAATAGATTAAGTGATTCTTACACTCATTATGCTTCAGATCCCTGAACTGGAGCCACGTAAGTGTGCTTAAGTTTCGGGATTTCAACAGGACAAGGTTCAGACCCTTTTTGTAAGCAGGGATACTTTCATTCTACACAGCAAGTTGGAAAGTGGAGGAAGATAGAGGGTATGGAAGTTGCTCTTTCGGGGGCTTTGTGTAATACAAAACTAAAAGATGCATTCTTTTTCTCCCTGGCTTCAGCGGCCTTATACCATCCAAATCCCCCAAATCAAAACCCAACTCGGATGAATTGCAGTGGAATACAAATGAGGAGGAAGTGGCGGGGATTTCTGTTTTAATGAGGACAAAAACCTATCACCACATCTAACCTGAAACGCTTCATTTGATGCTGCCTGCCAGCGAGCCGGCACTTCCCACAAGGATTGTGGGGTTAAAATTGTCGAGTTTCAGCGCAGTTCGCTCAGGGCCCTGGCAACAAATGATGGCCTCCCTCCCACACCCCCAAACATTTAAACCCGGCACAGTTTGCCCAGAGCAATCTCGGCTCGGGAGTCGAAAGGTCACTTTAAATAAATAAAGAACGGGGAGATCACTGAGCATCCCACACACAGCGTGAGCAGCACTTTTGCGAGAATAGCCAAGGCTACACCATTTAGCATTCAGTAGCCCGAAGCAATCCATGAGGCTGGCAGTCTGAGAACAGAAAGTCAAAGTACAGATTGACTCCCACTCACTTGCTAAACTTCTGACCCATTTGTCACGTCGCTGTTTGCCGTTGTCAGCGATGCGAAGACACGACAATATGGAATAGGTTATTTGCCTCAGGTTTGTGTGTCTGCCGCCTTGACCGGCGTTTCATTACAATATGTTAATATGTCTCTCTTACCTCCCCCCCGAGTTTGCACTTGCGGAGACAGGTAACGAGACAGAGGATAAAGAATACTCGGAAAACACAAGGCCATTCTCCGAGTCCTCCAAATAAAAGCAGCGTTGAAATGGAGGAGAGCCCGCTTCCTGTGAGACCACGTCCACAAGGTTACACACTACATCAGTGAAACTCATCTGAAACACTGCAAACCAGACTAAGTGTAGTTTTGGACACCGGATTTTGCTTACGCACACCTCCATACACACACACACACACACACTCACGTGCCCTTTGTCATTGCAGGAGCCCAGTTGGTTAGATCATCCAGAGGGGAGTTTATCAGCGGCTGATCAGCAGCAGCCTGAAGACTCTCAAAGACTGTTTTGTCTTCCTCTTGCCTGAAACTCCCTCAACCCACAGATTACCTTCCAGCCCTGGGTATTTGTTTACAGCAGCCTGAATTTGCAAGTCTTTATCATGGATGCCTGCCATCACTGAGGGGAAGTGCTTTACACGCAGGTGATCAGTGCCAGAGGAGTCACCAAAATACACAGGTTATCCAGGTCTTTACTCGAGCAGCAGTTTGTGTATTCAGTCAGGATATGAAACCATTGATCATTAATGTCATTGCACGATATAGTGCAAGTTGTTACCCTGACGAGATTCAATGCTTGTTTCTTGTTTTCATTTATTTTATGTCCGGGTTTAAGTCATCGCTGCCTGCAGCAACATCTTATAGATATGTTATGCATTTCCGATATCTGCGAATGATTGAATCGGCCAAGACCACGTTGCGAATAATAATAATAATGAACATGTGTTCTCCATAAAAAGCGGGACACCATACGTGGAGTAAAGGGAACAGAGTTGGGCCTGTTGAGTTCATTTCAAGAGTCAGGGAAAACAAATCAAACAAAAACAAACAACACATGGAAGGAATTACAAGTGACGCATGTCACTATATAATCCGTCGTTGTTGTTGTTTTTGAAAAACAACCTGGGATGAGCCCTGCATGTATTAACAATATGGTTAAACCACAGAGCTGCGCATCAGATTTTCCAAAAACAATTACCTGCTCATCTCCGAGAAAGGTCTTCTCACAAAACATTTTTCTGTTCAGAGGATATTTCCATAGTCTTCAGAGACTGTTGCAACCAAAAGAAAAAAAGAAACACTTTTAAACGATCTCACAAGTTGCCTGCGCGTTTTCCTAATTCCGGTACATCGAGTGTCCTTGACCTTTTTGTTAAACAGAAGCAAAATGTTGAGCATTGTTTTATATGAAAGTACAATAATCACAACAACTTTTCTTTTTATTGTTTCAGTTCCGCAATAGACCATTTTAATTTGAACATAACATTTACACGGGGAGATCAGGTGACACTGAAGCATCCACAGCACGGGGATGCTCTTCTTTAATTCAAACCCACTGTTTGACTTTGGCCGAACACAAAGGGGCTGTTTCACTTCACAATCTGGCTTTGTCCAACTTTTAAGGTCTCACAGCTGGCCAGGTTTACTCATCTCCTCATATCTCAGAGTCGCCACGACGGGCCATGATTCAAGAGGGGAATTTTTCTGGGATGGAAAAGTGTACACAAGGAAGGGTGAAGGAGTGGAGTGAGGCAAAGACGACTGGAATGACTCGCAGTCTTTGACATAGTCATGCTACTACACACAGCTGCAAAGTGTTCCGAAACAGTTGGACCATAGGGGATGAACTTGGGGTTGGGGTATATGGTGCATTTGATGGCGCGGTAGTTAACACGGCGCTCACTGCTTAAACCCCCGTGTCTCTCCTTCTCACCTTGAATTGAGAGAGATGTTTAATGGTGTGGAAAACCTGCAATACATTGAAAAAAAATGTCCAAGAGAACAGGTGTATTCAGGTGACAACGCTGTTGCGACTCAATGGCACAAGTTTCTGTGATTTCGAGTGTCATTTAGCAGCCAGGAATGAATTCAGTTCGAGTTGCGAGTAATTAAGAGACAAGCACCCCAGGCATAAACAAAAGGAGAGAGAGAGAGAGAGAGAAAAAGAAGCAGTGATGATATGTTTGCCTATGAGGACTTCAGGAAATAGAGTCACCAGAACTTTTGGACATGCAAAGTCGTGTGACAGATAACTCGGGGATCCACGCGTTGCTTTAGCCAGTCCACAAAACTTTACGATATGGACCGCTTCACTCTGGATTCCTCGGGACAGGCAGGAAGACGGACGCAGTCCTCTGGAACGGCACCAGGCCTCTTCATCACCAGCATATTACGCCGCCGCCGCCGAGCGCCGGCCAACCACAGGATCCTGGCTGCTCTCCCAGCCAGCCCTGCTAATTAGTCCCCCTCTTCTGAGCTAATTGGCCGCTAAAAAATGAGGATGGCCCCTTTCACCCAGCCCGAATGTTGTGCCACCGAATGGCAGCGGGGAGGATTATGTGGGCTTATGAGGCATGGTGACACTCAGCGAGAACCACTCCTCTGCCATTAATTTCCTTGTCAAGCGAGTCTCCTCAGCTGTGTCGCTGTGGTTTGTTCGTGGGTACGGACATGTTTTAGCCCGAGGTTGACTTCCGACAACCTCTCCTCGTTAAATGCCTTCACGTCCTAACTATTTTTACTCTGTTGGGTTTTTTTTTGTTAGTACAAATAAACAATTAAATAATTCATTTGAACAGATGTTTATGCCTGTGGGCGATCGAGGTGTTTTGACATGTCACTGATCATTTGCTTTCCTAGCTTTTGATTTTCTCTGCTGTTTCAGAAATATGGGTGAGTGAAGCTGGATCTCCATTCAAACCTGGCAGAAAACAGACCTTGGATTAAATTAGTAGGAACAAAGTTTAAAGAAAATATTGTTTTTTTTTTGAGACACACTATAAGAGAGTAAAATTTTGATAGCAGTCCGTGACCTTTAATGCCCGTAATACTCGCTCTTCCCTCATTTCCTGTCTGCCTCCACAGCTTTCCAATAAGGACAAAGACTACATAAATAATAATAGAAATAGAAAAAAAACAGAAATATGATGAAAGACATTGTGAGCATATCAAACAGTCAATTCAATTCATGGAGCTTAAAATAAAATTAAGTTGTTAGAATGAAAACAAACAAAACATGTAAAGGAACAGATTGCGTAATACACAAAGTAAAAGCAGTGTCAAAAAAGAAAAATGTCATTGATGGAAAGAAACTACAGTACATTTATTGAAGTTATTTGAATTGTACTTCAGTATAGTATATTATAGTATTGTAACAGTACATGAATAATATGTATTGTCATAGATTTAACACTACACATCATATAAACACACAGTATTTATACTCCTCCGTGAACATCCTCTGCTCTTACCTGATACTTTAAATACAGGGACTCAACTTTATTTGAATGATACATTTAATTATACTTAATTAAAAACCTAATTACTTTCACCATCGAAAACTTTTGTTGGTTAAGACTGTTGATACCAGCCTCTCTCTCTCTGTCTCTCTCTCTCTCTCTCTCTCTCTCACACACACACACACACACACAAACACACACACACACACAAATACACACACGCGCGGAGGACTCCGGTTATGAATGGGTGCATTCCCCAAGTCCCGCCTCTTCCGGTCCCGCGCGCGGACCAATCGGCGGCGGCGCTGCGCGTCGCTGGGACGTCACGTCAGCTGCCGTCGTGTCGGGATTGGAATGTTACCGACGAACAATCGGAACAACTGAACAGTCAGTAACCGGACGCGGGGATCAAGGAATCCGGTCTTCATGGACATTCCCCCGGCGCCTCGCTCCGGCTGAGCTCCGCGGCTGCTCGCCTCGTGTCCACCGGCTCACTTCGCCTGCGGCCGCCGCCGATGAGGCTCGTGCTCCGCGTCCTGCCGGGCTGTGCGGGGAAGTTGTTATCGATAAGGAGAGAAATGCAGGGATTCGTCAGGTTATACTTGTACCGCTGAGCTGCCCCCCCTCACCCCCACCACCCCTCACCCCCTCTCTCCCCCCCGCGCCACGACGCTTCCCCCTCCGCGTTCCGCGTCTCCGCACCCGGGACCATGGAGCGATAAAGACGCGGCGGACAGGACGAACCCCCCTTCCCCTCCCTCGAGGCGTTTGGAACCGGATTCACCGACGCGTTCTCAAGCACTGCCCGAGTCCCACGTCCGAGCCGGGGCTGTGTACCTCTCCGTCTGGGGGAGCCTCGGGGACCCCTGGCGCGGACCATCCTGGATGAGGGTGAGGGGACGCGCAGGGGAAGCGAGTCCGCCGCATGTGCTGCCTCTCCCGGGGTGTAGGTGCAGCCGAGCTCCGCCGCAGGCACCGTGAGGTATGGTGAAAGTCCGCCGAAGAGGGAGAGAGGGACGCCACTTTTAAAATCGCCCACATGCCCTGGATCACTCGCTGGATTTGGGAACCGAATACGCAGACGGGGGGTTGGGGATCCGTGGAGGCTGCCGGAGGATGGAGCGGTGCAGCCGGGGCTGGTGAGAGCCTAACTTCGGGCCACTTTACGTCTCTTCTTCCTCGACGACTCGAACCCGTTCCCAGGACACATGCAGGCCAAAAAACGCTACCTGATCCTGCTCTCCGCCGGTGCCTGTCTCGTGCTGCTCGTCTCCCTTGGAGGGATCCAGCTTCCAGCGGCGAGCAGGAGCCGGCATGACCGCAGCCGGAGCGGATACCGGCCCGACCAGCCCTGGCCCCACTTCTCGGACCCGTTACACCCGTTCCTGCCGTGGGACCAGGCGGACACCGAGGAGTACAACCTGCACATATCCCCGGCGCAGAAGCGGGACGTCAACACCAGTGTTTACAAAGGCAAGCGGTGCCGCATGGACTCCTGCTTCGACCTGTCCCTGTGCCAGAAGACCGGGTTCAGAGTTTATGTTTACCCGCAGCAGAAGGGCGAGAAGATCTCCGAGAGTTACCAGAACATCTTATCCACCATCGAGGGCTCCAGGTTTTACACCTCGGACCCCGGACAGGCGTGTGTGTTCGTCCTGAGTCTGGACACTCTGGACCGGGACCAGCTGTCCCCGCAGTACGTCCACAACCTGAAGACCAAGGTCCAGAACCTGCCTCTGTGGAACGACGGCAGGAACCACCTCATCTTTAACCTGTACTCGGGGACGTGGCCGGACTACACGGAGGACCTGGGCTTCGACATCGGCCAGGCCATGTTGGCCAAAGCCAGCATCAGCACCGAGAACTTCAGGCCCAGCTTCGACGTCTCCATCCCCCTCTTCTCCAAGGAGCACCCGCGCACCGGGGGGGAGAGGGGCTTCCTCAAGTACAACTCCATACCGCCGTTCAGAAAGTACATGCTGGTGTTCAAGGGGAAGCGCTACCTGACCGGCATCGGCTCGGACACCCGGAACGCCCTGTACCACGTGCACAACGCGGAGGACGTGGTGCTGCTCACCACCTGCAAGCACGGCAAAGACTGGCAGAAGCACAAGGACGCGCGCTGCGACAGGGACAACACCGAGTATGACAAGTAAGTGGAGCGCTCGGCCACGTGGCTCACGTGACAGCAAGTTGTTGTTGTGTTCATATATATATATATATATATATATATATATATATATAATGTATAAAATGTTGCCTTATGTCTTTTACGCACCAAACCCTCGCGCGCACTGGCCGCGCCTCAGGACGCATCCTGTCATCCCCGTGTCTGCGTCCAGATGTGTGTGTGTGTGTGTGTGTGTGTGTGTGTGTGTGTTTGTAACTGGATATTTGCACGTGGGATATAAGTCTCTTGTTTACAGTTTGGGAATAAAGTCGCGCGCAGTGATTTGCAAAGATGTTGCAGGTCATAGTTACCTAGTTGTCACGTGCCACTTCACCTCTTCGCGTGCTCTCTCTCTCTCTCTCTCTGTCAAGTGTGACATAAGAGATCTCCAGCCAGTCTATTAGCTATCTGGACACCCCACCCCCCCCACCCCCTCACCATGCCTCCTTTCCTATGAAGGAATCCCCCCCACCCTGTTCCAGCTCCACTCCACTTCCACTGCAGCCCCCTTTTCCCTGGATATGCATGGACATGTTTGATTTGCATCCTGTGCTCAGTGCAAATTAAGTGAAAGTTGACGATGGGTGTTTTTGTTGTTGTTGTTGTTGTGGGTCTGTGAAATTGGTGCCAGTGTGGAAGTGACCTTGTTGTTTCCCATGCTTGATGGTGCACGCTCTGTAGTTTGGGTGTAGAGGGTTTGACACAGTTTAGTGAAGATAAATAAACTAGGATGGGTTAATTATCACCTTCGTGTCCACGTGTTCTGTCCATCATCCCCGCGGATCCCGTTATCCCGCTCCGTTTTGTCTGGGTGCTAATTAACCATTCCCCTTTTGGCTCAGCATCTGTACTCGACTGTTTGGTCTTGTTCTAGAGGGCGGTGTTGTCTGATGTTTACGTAGCTGGATGCCAGAGTGAACTCTGCTGTCAGGTTCACGTGTCTGTGAGTGACACTGGTTTGATATGAATCTATCAACCTGTGGATTCCCGGCCTTCGCCTGGATAAACCTGGATATTTGCACGTGGGATATACGTCTCTTGTTTACAGTTTGGGAATAAAGTCGCGCGCAGTGATTTGTAAAGATGTTGCAGGTCATAGTTACCTAGTTGTCACGTGCCACTTCACCTCTTCGCGTGCTCTCTCTCTCTCTCACACTCTCTCTCTCTCTCTCTCTGTCAAGTGTGACATAAGAGATCTCCAGCCAGTCTATTAGCTATCTGGACACCCCCACCCCACCCCACCCCCTCACCCCCTCACCATGCTTCCTTTCCAATGAAGGACCCCCCCCCACCACCACCACCACCACCACCCTGTTTCAGCTCCACTCCACTTCCACTGCAGCCCCCTTTTCCCAGGATATGCATGGACATGTTTGATTTGCATCCTGTGCTCAGTGCAAATTAAGTGAAAGTTGACGATGGGAGTTTTTGTTGTTGTTGTTGTTGTTGTGGGTCTGTGAAATTGGTGCCAGTGTGGCAGTGACCTTGTTGTTTCCCATGCTTGATGGTGCACGCTCTGTAGTTTGGGTGTAGAGAGTTTGACACAGTTTAGTGAAGATAAATAAACTAGGATGGGTTAATTATCACCTTTGTGTCCACGTGTTCTGTCCATCATCCCCAAGGATCCCGTTATCCCGCTCTGTTTTGTCTGGGTGCTAATTAACCATTCCCCTTTTGGCTCAGCATCTGTACTCGACTGTTTGGTCTTGTTATAGAGGGCGGTGTTGTCTGATGTTTACGTAGCTGGATGCCAGAGTGAACTCTGCTGTCAGGTTCACGTGTCTGTGAGTGACACTGGTTTGATATGAATCTATCAACCTGTGGATTCCCGGCCTTCGCCTGGATAAACTCCGGCAAGTGATAACATACCTGACTCCATTCTTCATGGTGGGTGTGTGCACGAGCCGCGTGTCAAGGTTAAGGGAAAGGACAGATGAAACATATGGATAGTTAACCTACACGCAGCAGTGTAGTGTGGTGTAGATAAGGACTCTTTTTTTTTTTTTTTTACCGAACACGTGTTGCGAGAGTGAACGAATCTCCTTGAACTTGAAATGAACTCGAAAAACCGCCAAGCTCCTGACGGGAAAAACTGCAGTGCTCTAACTCTAAGAAAACTTCACAAGCATGCACTTGTCTGACCATTTGTCACCCCCCCCCCCCTCCCCCCTCCAACACTCAGTCTCTCCCTGGATCTCACTGGATGCCTTGGGCCCAGTGTCACCTGGAGAAATGGCATCCATTATCTGACATTCCAGTCATCTCTGGTCGACCCTACTTTTGCTTGGCTTCGCTCACAGTCCCGGTTCCCCAACGAAAACGGACTGGGCCCCAAGTTTTCCCATATGTAGAACGACTCCATAACACATCACAACGCAACAAAACACAACACAACACAACACAACACATAACATAACACAACCAGCTGACCGACGCAGCCACTTGCAACGAGCTCATGGAAATCGGAGCGCCATCGCCGCCCCACTCTTTCCACTGTGCCGCGTTTCACGGTTGATTTATTCCGATCAATAGCTCTGCCTGTAAGTCATTTCATTTCCAGCATCGATAAAGCCTTTGAGTTGGGTCCCTCAACTCCGACTCGATAAATGCAACCTTACATTCGCACACGACACGTTTGCAAGAGTTGGCTTTCGGCTGTCGCGCTGAACACCCCAGTGATTTTCACACTTCTCTGTGACTCCGGACTTGACTTTCTTCTTCTCTTGACTCAGACTCGACGTCGCTGGTAATAACCTGTGAAAAGTACTAACGTCTTCTCCTATTTGTCCAGTTGGGTTTGAGTGTTTTTGTTTTGTTGCTGATATGATTTAGCAGCCTGTTTTTAGATTTAATCAAACTGATGGCTTTCATTTTAATCCGATTTAAACCCGTACCCTCCCACAACCCCCCCGCCCCCCCACCCCTCTGTGGGCGCCAGTCCAATCTGTACAGAAACCCTGACGTAGCTCTCTCTCTCAGGTGAATGGGTCTATATGCAGCTGGCTGATCAGCAGCGCTCCATCTCCACAGGTCCGGGGCAGGAAGGCAGTGCCTTACGGGGACGTTGTGATGCCGGCTCTGGAATGTACACACGTGTCAAAGCAGCTGTGAGGGTTGGACCGCGCTGCCAAGGCAGGCTGTTTGACTGCGCTGTAAATACACTATATATACACTGTATATACACAGTGTGTACCTGGATGTACTTGAATGTAGCTCGATGCAGACTTTTAACACAAGAGAAAAGGATGCACTAAAATACAGACTACACTTGTCTATGATCGATTCGCATCCACCGGCCGACCGCTAATACACCCACACATTTGTGTGGGTGTGTGTGTGTGTATATATATATACCGCCGTAACTGGTGCTGCATCCAGACTCGTCTTTGCCTCCTGACCTTTGACCCTGTTAGCTTCCAGAGGAATGCAGCTCTAGAGAAGAATGCAGCAGCAAAGGGAGGGGGGGGGGCAGATTTGAAGGCAGCATATAGGCACATGAATCATTTCCCACCCACACACCTACACACACACGGACACACACACACGCACAAACCCAGCACACGTTTATTCAGATTTTCTTTGCTTCCAGTTGGAGTCACTCTGGTCCACTTGCAGACGCTGGTGAAAGGCCCCATGCACTGCGATATTATATATTATCCACTCCATGATCCCGGGACAGGACAGGAAAATATGATGCTGTTTGTGATATTACTTACATGGCTGCTGCTTCCTGTTTCAGCCACTAATCACGTCACTGTTTTTTTGTTTTTTCTGCAAAGACGTCGTCAGTGATTCTGACTTCAGATGTCGGTCCCGACATTTGACCCCCAAATGGCGTTCCATCCCGTATCGCATGTCACCTGCTTCAGGTTCATCATTATTACACTCAGGTGTTCCATCAAAGTCCAACTGCAAACATCTCTTTTATTTGCTCTTTGTAAAGTGTTCTCTCTCTCTCTCTCTCTTTCTCTCTCTCTCTCGCTAACAGCAGTGTCATCATCCCCCCATTTAATACCTAACCAGCTTTGTTGGCTCATATTGACTCTGTACTTTTAGCTTATTTCACTGGCATCTGCCGCTCAAGGTCACCTGGGGGGGGCTTGAAATCTGAAAAGAGAGAGATGGGGGTGGGGGAGATAAGTAGAGGGAGCAATTTGGAGAAAGTATGTGTGTGTCTGAGCGTGCCTGAAAAATTGTGCGTGGATGATGGCAGCAAGTGGCTGTGAGATTGAGCGATACCGGGGCGCTGTGTTTTGTGTTGTGTGTGTGTGTGTGTGTGTGTTGGGATGAAAGAAACGGAGAGTCTGGAAAATTACGCACGTGGTGGGATTTTTTTTTCCTCCTATTAGGAGTGAATGACTGAGTCAGAGCTGCAGCATGTTCATTTTTATAACCGTGTCATCAGTAGAAATTTTCCCACTCAAAAGCGAGAGCAGGTGAGGAGGAGAATCATCCCTTCATTTTTCCCCCCTCCTTCTGTTTTGGTTTCCTTCAGGAACAACACGGAAGCACTGGTGTGAAGCCACATTTCCATCTCCATCATTTTCAGTCGTATTTTTCGTAAGACGACGCGACTGTTGACATTTTTTGCTGACTTAACGCCACCGAGCGAGCGCCAGGCACTGATCCACGCTCCTCTCCACCTTATCTCAGGAAAACACTTATTATGAGCGGGAATAGCGGCATTCACTCAAATGTTGGCCTGATAGTGGACACCTGCTGGAGATCCGGAGCGCCGAGCGAGCGGGAAACACAGCGACTGTGTTTGGAAGCAGAGGGCGTCACAGTCCCCAGGTTGCCATTGTTTGCTTTTCTGTAGGCAGATTTATAAATCATGCATATTTCATGATCGCCTGCTCGCTCCCAGATAAAGTTTACAAAGCTTCCGGTGGAGAATGTTTATAAGGTGGGGGATAATTAGTTTGAATGTGATGCAGCTTAATTAGGACGTTGATATTTTGGTTCGTCCGTGTGTGCCGGAGTGGGATTTAACCCTGTAACGGCACAAAACCTCCGCTTGTCATTTCAGCTGATTATATTGTCTGTCCATCTTCAGCTTCAGCCTGGAGCCATGTTGACGTCTTCCATGTTCACAGCGACAGGTTATTTCTGTCTGCGTCGTTCACAACTGTTTTTTCTGCAGCAGCACATGGCGCATCTCAGATTTGTTTTCTAAGTTTGCGTTGCTACTAGTTTTCGACTGTGTGTCTTCATACTCTGGGCGTGTGAATGCAAGCATGTGTGTGTGTGACCCCGCTGTGTGTCCCCACACTGAGTGACGAAGGCGAAGCCCTGCTCGCTGACCCACATACATTGAGGGATTACCAGCAAAGCCAAGCCGCCCCTGCCCTCAGAGGTGGCTGGGGTGGGGTGGGGAGCAGGAGAGGGAAAGAATTGGAGGGTGGACGTGAACTGGGGTCACACACAAACACACACATTGGATCAGACAGTGACGCCCAAAGGAAGCATCCTGCACCCCCGCCCCCCAGGCCAGCTGCCGACTAGTAGCCGGAGAGCGGCTGATCAGCTGGGAGGGTTCCCCCAAAATGAAAATCGATGATCGTATTAGAACAGCAGTCCTCCATTAAAAGTTGCTCACTTCCACCCTGAAGGGGAAAAAAAAACATCTGTGCTCTCAACAACAGTAATTGACAGAATGAGGAATAACGACGTGCCAGAAATCCTTCCGTTTCTCCATCGCGGCGAGGAAATGTTTGAGAAGGCTGAATTAAAAAGGCACAAAGGGAGGGAAGAATCCGTTCTCTCGTTCTCTCGTTCTCCTTCTACTGTCTGTCACTCTGGAAGCTCTCCTTCCTAACGAGTGGCGGATACAGCGGCGTAAGAGACTGCCTGCACAGTGCTTTTTTTCCCTTCAGGTGGCTCTGACGGCGCAGAACAGAACGAGGGTGAGAAAGAAGCCGATTTTGGTTCTTGTGAACTCAATTAAACTCGGCAGGTGTGTGACTGGATGAGGCAGAATGTGATGACCGGGAGGGACGTGTGATTGGCCTCTCGTTACAGTCTGCAGAGGAGGTGGATAAGAGGACAGCGTGGCCGGCGTCTGCAGGTTGGGGAGCACGTTGAGTTGTGAGTTCCGACATTTGTGTAATATATTTTTTTTTTGTCAGCACAGAGATGAACTATTAAGGAAGAAAGAAAAAAGAGGTCTCACCTGTCTCAGCTTTCTCCATGTGGCATGGGGCATGCCGAGACGGGGCACCGCTGCTATGAGCGTACATTCCCGTCTCCATCATTCCAGCATTCCCACGTTCAGCTGCCGGGCTGTTTTGCCATTGACACTTTAGATATTTTTTTTTTTTTGTATTGGCAAGTTTCTGACAGTGAAGATTAGTTTGCTGTTTTGATCAAGGCCCTGAGATCCCACTTGTCTTCCTCCACCTTTCCCCTCGTATGACCGATAACGAGTGGACGCCGGTTTCACCGAGCGAACTAGGCTGCAATTACCCGGCTGTTATCGTTGCGTTGCTGAACTGTGGCGTTCACAGAGAGAGGGTTGGTGCATGAGAGGTCAGGGTCTGTGTGTGGAGAGGGAGCGAAGGTTGCCGCTGGTTCCACTGCTCCCAGGGATTTGTCCCTCTTCCTGAATGACTCCGAGGTCCCCGGGCTATGGAGCACCTGACCGGAGTTATCTCATCAACGAGGGGCAATGGGCAGAAACTCTGGGCTATATCTGCTGCGTTCTGCTGTGGACACTGCTCCGCCCATGCAGAAAGCACAACATAAAGATGAACGTTTTCTCCGGAATAATAAAAATAGACCCAAAGTAATTAGAATATAGTCTGTCGCCGTTGTCAGCAGCTGTTGCAGATCCTGACTTCAGAGCACTGCGACTCTCTTGGGGTGTTGCAGCAGGAAAGAGGTGGGGGAGTAGTTACTTTTTATGGCCTCTGCAGAATGACAGTTTTTATGACCCAAAGAGGCCGTTCAGCAAACACCTACCGATAGCACATCAATGGGACGGCGGATCTTTGACGTCGGCCCTCCCTACCTCGTATCTCACCAGCACAAGAGCGAAAACAAACACTTAACCCCTCTGCTGGTATTCATATTCAAATAGTAATTGGCAAATGGGGGGAAATCTGAGTAAGGGCACGTAGGGGGAGGGGGAGGGAGCTGGAGAGGGCAATAGCTTAAAAAAGCATTATGTCACTGAAGAATGTGTGCATGGCTGAATGTTTAAGGGGCCACGGCTTCGCGTAGAGAAAGAGGGTTTTGTTGGAGCAGATCTGGCAGCCTGGCAGGCTGATGGAAGGGCTCTTTCCCCCGTCTGGTTCATCACGCTTTATGGCTCAGTTTGACTTCCACTCTTGGGGTGTAAAAGTTGGGGCGGCCCCCAGGCACTCCAAAGGGCTCCCATTGTGCGGAGGTTTGTTCCCTTTCCAGAGGGAACGCTTGAGCCTTGTTGACATCGCAGCATCCCCATATGGTCCCCTTTCTACTACTCTCATGTTTCGGCCCTGATTCTCCTTCTCCTGCGGCAACGTTTTTTCGGTTTGAAGCCGGGGCGACAACTGGCAACAATGGTTGCTCACACAGCGCCGTCCACTGACAACCAGGCCCAGGTTTGGCAGAGTCCAGGATGCTTCACGGATCAGTGGCTTAGCCAAAACTAACTAACCCAGAAGGAGGAGGAGGAGGGGGATGTGGGGGAGAGGGTTTCATGGTCAGAAGGCATCTGGTCTCACCAAAGAGAGTCTCAGTACACTGAGAGTGTGGGTGTTTGATTGACCAGAGAGGAAGGAAAGAATCATTTGGGTCCGTCGCTGTTTCCCCCGGTTCCCCGGCTCCCGGTTTGTCTATTGCCTGGTGTTTATTCATGAGCTTAACGGGGGCCTCCTTTTCAGATAGAGTAGGAGTGCACGCTTGTTTTTTTGGAGGCGATGTAGGACAAAGTGCAGCTGCTGGTGGTAATGCTGGAGATTTTGAATCGACGCCCACTCTCTCTCTTGAATTTCCTCCTGCCTATTCTTCTCGTTTTTTTCCCAACACACAGTTTCTCGTCTTCTCTCATTACAGTCGTCCTCTCTGTCTCGCACTCACCTAGCCGAGAAGCCCAAATCCACAACTATTTCGACACGGATGTGGAAAGTCTCATGGAAAAAAAAGGAAAAAAAAAACTTGCCCGCACTAAAAATCGACTGACTCCGCCATCAAAGAGCGTCTGTACGATTTCATTACATCATGGATGGAAACGTTTTAGGAATAAAGACATTTCTGGCTGCTTGAGTCATTCCCACAGAGATGCTGTTTAAAAATGGCCGCAGTTTCCACTGGTTGGTGTAAAAGGCAGAGACATATTTTTGTGTTAACAGTATTTAGCTTTTTTTTTAATCTTTATTTCTGTATCCCGATCTCAGGATGTGTCTCTGTATGGACAGTGTCCCAGTTTCACTGCCGTAATGTTTACCCTCCTGCATCCTGACTGTGGGTGTGGAACCAACCCTGTCCTTAAAGTCAAATCAGAGAAAGTGGGAGAGGCAGTGATCCTGTCAAGAATCGACAGCCCCCTGGCAAAGGGAGAAAAGGCAAGTGGAAAGACAAGGCGGGGGGGGTGAGAAGACGTGCAGCAGAAAGGGAAGGAGTATATCCTGCTTTGTGTCGCAGCTTGACTGCGTGTGTTTTCTTTGTTGGGGGTTGAATCAAAGTGTTTATTTCCCTTGAAAGTGACACAGCAGCACTTAGTTTTCAAAGTGTCTGCTTCGTGTTTGCCTTTTGCAGCTCACTCGCCCGACGCAGCGTTCTCTGGAGGTCTGAAGACAGACAGGTGCGAACTGCGAAAAGAAAGTTTAGAGTCCTCGGATTATGCAGTATGCAGCAAAACGATGCATATTACACCCCCCACCCCCCCAACACCCAAATTTGGATGATATTTAATGAAAAGAATTAAATACTAATCTTTCTCTGGCTTCCCACGCACAAAAACACCCGTTTGTGTCGGTTGACGAACTCATCGCGTTCATTTGACCTCGGATGTTGGTGCAGAGTTGGCGGAGTGCGCTGCCTCTGCACCAGCTGGACGCCCATGCAGTCGATGTATATATATGTCCTGTGAAAGGGAAGCTGCCCATGCTCTCGTACATCAGGGTGGCTGGTACTTGGCAGATGGCGGATTCTTACAGGCTACTGGCTGGCACATTCCAAATGCTAATCTAAACCAGGCAATTAAACTGAAATTGATTCAGACTCCAGAAGACTGGTAATGTTTCCCCCATTACCTGGCTACGTGGTTTTTTTTTTGTTGTTTGTTTTTTACGAGTATGTTAATTCAGATTCAGATGTCTGGCATCTATAGTGGGCGTCTTTTAACCAGCTGCTGAGCGATAAACCCAACGTGCTTTGACTGTCCTTACACCAAGGTTTCCCAGACACAGATGTGTGTGTGTGTGTGTGTGTCAGTGTGTGTGTGTGTGTTATTTGCCAGCGGGCCCAGGCCAAAGTTTGTGGAGCGCCTGGTAACTTGGGAGTATTTGCTCACAGCTACATAGCTTACTATCTATAAACACATGCTCATATTCCACTGAGACGCTGACTTTTCAGGGGCTTTAGAAAAGCACGAGTTAATAACGTCTGAATATACCTGCTCTTTATTGTGCGTCTGGCAGCCCTCACCTTTTTGTTTTAGTTGTGGACCGTGTGTGTGTGTGTGTGTGTGTGTTTTGTCGTTGGTCTGGGCTGCAGAGGAGGATTGCTCCTCTGTCTGCATAGTGTTTGCACTGTAGCCGACCAGGGGGACAGAGAGAAACCCAGACAAGTATGTGTTACGTTTACTCTGCAGTCTGAGCTGTGTGTGTGTGTATATGTGTGTGTGTGTGTGTATATGTGTGTGTTAAATTGTGCACCGGCGTGTGCATATGTGCGTGGCACCAGCTTCCAGGCCCGTATGCGTTCCCCACAGCAAAGTAGTGCTGATTCAGTACTGTGTCCATCCCCCTCTTCTTTTTTTCCCCTCTGCGTTTCTCAGTGAATCTTCTTCTTTTTAAGTCTTTAGGCAAACTTCTCACACAGGCTCTTCCTCCCTGTCCGCATATACACACATACAGTACACACATATACACACACAGACACGCACGGACCCCCCACTCCCTCCTGCACACTCAGCAGCATCTTGTTTGGCTGAAACCCGGCACTCTCTCTCTAACCGAGGCCACTCATGTGGAACACCCAGAAGCTACACAACATGAATAATGCATCAGCACGCATAGTTTTTATTCATCTCCACCCCCCCCCCCAACTCGCCACCCCCCCACCCCTCAAATTAAGTAGCATGTCCACCCATACCTACGAGCACTGCTTCCTTGTCCTCGTCGTAAGGGTCCGGGAAGATCGAGTTCACACAGTCTGAGGAACTCAGGAGATCCGTCATTCAATAAGTTGCATTTAATGTATGAAGAGTATGAAGTGAGACCAAATGAGCCTCAGAGCCGACGGTGTCTCTGGATGATGATACGTTTTTCTAGACGATGGCGATAGAAAAAAAAGAGTTTTACGTTTTTAAACACGCGTAAATAAATCAATAAACTCAGTCTTTGCGAAAAAAAAACCTTTTTTGTCAATATATTGATTGGATGAACTCAATCTGAAACATAACCTGAATCTTTTTGATCGGTAACAGTGACAGACGTGTGCATCAGCAGCAGTATCAATAATGTGTTCTCATTGAAACGGTGAAAATGTGAAACGGGCACAATATTATACTGAATTTGACCCGTTAGCATCTGACTCGTGTTGTTTCGTGCAACACGGGCCCTGGTGTAAGATTGTGTGTGTTGTGTACAGATAGTGTGTGGGACAAACGTTTCACGGCCTCTGTGAGCAGCTGGGATCTGGGCTTTCTGCCCTCGGAACGGCCACACAGCGCTCGCTGGAGAAAAAAGGCCACAATCATCTTTATTGCAGGTTGGAAGTTTGAGGCTCACCCACACTGTAAAAACCCTCCGCACCTTCTCATTTAAACACTTCCCCGGTGTGCGACTCCCATCTTTTTCTTGTCTTGTCCTGACTTGACGAGCTAACACGTAGCGCCTTCCCTTTTGTACTGTAAATAACGATGGCAACCGTCCGTCGCTTCTGTTTTCATTGACTCCGATTGTTAAATATATTGTGTTTGTTGTCAGTGTTGCAGGCTTCATGCGATTCATACAAACATAATAACTCAAAAAAAAAGATATATTAGCAGTGTTTTGTTAGCCAGGTAACATTCAATAGCATTAAAAACACTTCCCTAACACAGTCCTCACTATAACAGCATACTTAGATTTAGACTCTTGAATATCACGTTGTTGTGTTGTGTTAAGAACGTTACATAAATACACACCTGGTAAGCAGCAATAATTATGCACGGTGTACACAATGCAAATGTGGGTGGATAGCTTGAGTGAATGAAATTAGCATAAAGAGCGAGGTGAACTGCAGTGTGTCTATTGAGACAACAATGCCTTATCAGTAGCGATAAGATTTATCCTTCATAAAAATGAAACGTCTCCCGTACTACTGACGTACTGTAGCAGTACTACTGCAATAAAAGCTCCAAGTGACCTTTCATTTGTGCTTTTCCTGGAGCACGAGCTCATCAAACTTAGCTTTAGCTTGACTTTCTAATAAGAGCTAACAAAGGGGACATTAGCACGTTAGCCCCGTTATCTGATAATCAGGGGCCACAGCCCCTCTCCTGTTCACTGCATTAGGCTTTTTATCAGGTCACTAAATCAAGATGCACTCAAGAAACTATGCATTGCTTTTCCTGTAATGCATATTTTATATGCTGCACTTTCACTATAACACTATGACCTCCTTCTTAGCGAGAGGCTAAATGCACTCCTGATTCGCTTGTGTTATGTTGCATGGCTAAAGCTTTTTTAAGTTAAGACTTTTCATTTAAGTTAAGCAATGGGGTTTTATCCCTGACGGAAGTGCAACTTAAAACCCATCCCAATCGCAGCCTGAACCTTGACCCGCTCATCAGGTCGGACTTGTGTAGTAACCACGCGCTCGTTAATGATTGTCAGATAACATTACTCAACTTAACCTCATTCAGGGCCCGACGTGTCAGGTTGTCGCTCCTTATCGGCGTGTTACTACATGGATGGATGCACTGGTGAATATAAATTAAACAAACATGGAGGGAGCGAAGAGGAGTCTGAGCCGCCAACGATATAATCCTGTCCAGCTGTGCATAGCCACATATGACAGGGGGTTTCGTTTGTGTTGTGTCACCGGCTCGTCGTAGCTTCACTTCACTTCACGTCCACATTTACTGCTGTGATGATGTGCAGATCGCAGTTGACGAAATGCGGCCGCCGCGCAAATCACCTGTCGCCTCATTGTGTTCACTGCGTTTTTGCTGAATGCAAACTGTATATAAAACCCTCTGTTCGGAAAAGAGATGAAATCATGTTTAGCCCCCCGTTGATGTAAAGCTCTTCCAATGCAATTAGCTCCCCTCGTTTCCCCGTGTTTTCCTTATCACAAACATTTGATCGTGCCAAACTGCAGCTGCTGCCATAGAGTAAAATAGGATGCGGATGCATTACGTTAATGGGCGAGTTAATAGCCAGTTGCGGGCAGGAGCACATCAACCATTTATAAGTCAATATGCCAATAAATAAGTGCATATATCTTTGGCAGGAACACAGGAGCAATGTTCTGTGTTAAAACGAGCCCTGCTGTGAATCAACTGATTTACTGATTAGTGCAAGAATTAATCTGCAGTTGCTCTAAAGCTGGGGATTTTTTTGGTTTTTCACCGTTAGACTAAACAAGACAAACTGGAAACTGGAAAAATGCTAAGACCATTCCGTGCGTGTTCAAACTCAGTGGGTTTTCAGTTTTTTCCCCTAATTGCGATGTTCTGTAGTAATTAATTGCTACGAAGCTAATATACGTTATGTTGGGCCAATCAATCAGACAACTTGTGATGCATCTTGCCTCATTAATTACTGTATAGATACCTGATGAGGGTTTAAACAAAAACTTCACTCGTTAAATACAGGGAAAGTGTTTCCCCAAAGCCTTGTAAGCCTAATGATATATTTCATTAGATTAGTGGCAGAGGCACCTCTTTAATCCAGGCACAGTCCATTTCAAATATTGCAGTTAAACCCTCAGCTGCAGTAAAGTGT
The DNA here is from genome assembly GCA_016785345.1 of Trinectes maculatus. Taxonomy (NCBI): domain Eukaryota; kingdom Metazoa; phylum Chordata; class Actinopteri; order Pleuronectiformes; family Achiridae; genus Trinectes; species Trinectes maculatus. Next base: position 68,708 of record JAFBJQ010001826.1, on the reverse strand, counting down.
CCCACGATGCCCGAAATACTACACTAGTGATTTCCACATCAAATTCTTTAGAGGGACATTCAAACTTTTTTTTATTTTAGGCAATAAAATTGTCCAATTTTAAGACAGTTTGCTAACAGGAAGAACAACATAGTGTGTCTTTATGCCTTTGTGACGAGTATTACCTTTTATTCTAACTTACAGTAATAGCCATAAATAAATTATTTTTATTTTTTTGTGAAGTGTACAAGATATATGACTCTGGCAGTCTTGCGTTGTTCCAAGCTGTTTTGATATGGGTGCGGTTCAGGTTCCTCCACACTCCTAAATGGATGGGTTTGCAGAAAAATGTACAGGAAGTGTGAAGTGGCCGGTGCTTGCAAACAGTGGTTGTTGTGGCTGCTGGCAGGAAGGTGAATGAGTTTAAATCACTGACTGACGAGGCAGAAGGAAATGTGAAAGGAGAAGTAGCTGATGTTCTTATCTTCTAACTGTCCACTGTTTACAGTGCTTTCTCACGTAAATCCTGTGGTTAAGTAAATGAAACCAAACGTGTTAAGCCCATTTCCTGCTCATTGTTTTAGACCAAGACTCAAGTCTGCAGCTGTAGTTCTACTTATGTACGGAACAATCATTATATTTATAGGAACATTTGCATCGACACGCAATGATCCTTTCGCAACCAGCTGGAGGTGCCATGCTTAACCTTGAAACCAATGCTCGGGTCAATAAAGGTGTGTTGTTGCCTGCTTATTTGTGTGTCTTTTTTATAGATACAAGATGTAGTATTGGTCACATATAAAGGAAGTGTCCCAGTGGCACTACAGTCACCGTAAATAGTTTCCTTTTATGGTATAACGCCAACTCTTCCACTCTCCCATCCTACCCCAGTCGATTTCAGCCCACCTTTACCTGGAGCTCGACTTGTTGGGTTGCACTCTGTCAGCGCGCAATTATGCAACAGAAAAGGAAAGTGCGTCAGGAATCGAGATAGCTGAATAGCTCTGATGGTCCTGCTGCGGCCCGACGGAAGAACATTTGTGGCAGTAATTTAGCACATGGGTGCTTCCGCTCCAGGGGTTATTGTATCCGTCACGCTCCGCTGCAACCACCACGCCGACTCCTGCTTGTGTTTTCAGGCCGACCAACTCCCCAGTAAACTCGCTGGCCTCCAACAATAGAACGCAAAATGGTAGTAGAGAGGAAAGATTAACAGGGTTGAGAAAGTGAGCCGAGGCAAAGGAGAGACGGTGCACACCATGAACCAATGACCTGGGCATAGCCAAAAACTTGATTATCTCAAACATAAACACAGGAGGCACATTGGAGCATTGGAGTAGAATCAATAAAATTAAGGTTGGAGAGAGCCAGCTGAAGAATTGCTATGGATCAATAGGATGGGGAAAAAGTCAGAGTTAAAAAAAAGAAATGGCATACTGAGATGGAAGATTGTGTCACGGTGGAGGGAGGCAGACCACAGGAAGCCTGCGAGCACGCCATAAACAGAGCGCATGTGTGCTACTGAGCTCGACCAGACCACAAAGGCTCGGTCTGCTGCCGACCAAAACACAGAAACAGGCAGCCTCTGTGAGTGTGTGTGTGTGTGCATACGTACATGAGTGTGACAGTGTTTGTCTAAAACCACTACATAGCACAGGCAAACAGCTGTTCAAGCCAGTGTGGTCAGCGCCAACCTCAGCTGTGTCCAGACCTCATATAACATCATATTTTCAGTCTCTGGGGCGTTTTGGGACTTAAACCAGGCACCTCCGCTCTGCCCTTATTAATTAAGGATTTCTCAGAAGAGCACTGTTGATGCAAAGGCTGCGATAAATGAGCGCCACTGGGCGCCAATGAAGAGTAAGAGTGCCTTCAGCAAGGGCAGGACCAATTCTGTGTGGAGGCCATAAGGAAAACACGGACCGCGATCAGGCGCGGTTGGCTGTGGTATTGTAAAATGTCACCCGTGCTCTGCGGCATCAAGATGCGATATATCATCAGTGTAACATTTCCAAAGGGGTTTTGAAAAAAAGGTTGCGTTTCATAAGACAATGAATGGTCCTGTTTTTATGAAAACGTTTAGTGTTGTATCCAAGGCAGAAATTGTGTAGCTTAAATATAAAATCCTGAATATTATTATATCTGCTAAAATTATAAAGTTCCAGACAAGATCATTTCATCAGTTTGTTTAACTCGCATAATGACTGTATTTTCAAATATGCTGAGTCACTCAAACTTGTCCGTTGTGAAAATTGATGACACACAGAATTGGTCGTTGAAACAGGGGTGGAGCATCACCCATAAAAACCAATGTTAACGCAGCAAAACTACGAAATAGCACAGAAATTAAGAATTTCGTTATGTGGAATCAAAAGAAAGAAAACCATCAGTGGAAACTGCAGAAGTCTGTGCTAAGTGACGTGAGGACTGATGAGTCCCTGGTAAATGAAACCAAATGCTTTGGTTGTGCCAAGCTGCCAGGCTCCTGTTTCATACTGATGAAAATACTGAGTCACAAATAATTTATTTGAACTGCTGAGTCTGCTCGTTTTCAGCCTCTCAACCCTCCATCAGGCGTGGGTTCCTCGGAGGGAAGAGGGGATGGTCCGGGTGAACAAAACAGCGCCAGGGAAAAATTACTGTAGCTTGGTTTTGCGCGGGATCAAGCTCGAGGTGTCGACTTTGCCCTGATTGTTTAGCATTTCAAAGGAGGTCCGCTGAGAAAGGAAGCGAAGGGTGTGGAGGGATGATAGGAGCAGAGGGCAAGAGAGGAACAGGCTTGGGGATGTGGGCCCTGACCCCGTCCCCAAGTTAGAGCTTTCTCCTATCGATTAGTTATGCCATGTCCCCGCATTGTTCCCTACTTGTCTAGGAGTCTGTGGTACAGTGCTTCCTGCAAAGGCCCCTCGAGACTCCGGACAGTTCTCAGCCCTCCACATCCCATCTGCCTCTGACTGAGGAAAAGCCTTTCAGCCAGCCACTTGCCAAGAAAGAAATGACTTAGTGGGGGTGAAAGAAAGGACTTGAAAAATGAAAACGTGTGCTGTCATTTCCCCTCTCCTTGTTCTTCTTCAGTCCACACACACACACTCACACTCGTATACACAAAATTCATTTTTCCTTCGTAACCACCTGGCTTTACATAGTCCCAACCCATTTCGCCAGAAAATCTCTACTTGTACCAAAGAATCTGACTTTCTCTTCAGTCAGGGATCAAAGCTCAGAGCTCGGCCGACGTATGAGAAGTCACATTCCTGGGCTTTCGGCCGATCCGCGGCACCTTTCCGCTGCCGGACGCCAGCAGAAATATGCTGCTGTTGCCGCTGTTTGTCAAGGAGTCACTTTTTCCCTCCTATTCCCGTTGCTCCATCAGGTTTCCATGTAAATCATGAGTCATGCACACAGACACACCTTGGTGGTTTCCAATGACTGCAGTGTGTGTGTGTGTGTGTGTGTGTGTGTCAGTCCAGTGAGGGATTAGTCCCTGTAGGATCACACATGGGGATGGTAGAGATGAAGTGAACTTACCTTGACCTCTTTGGCAAGAGAGAAACAGGAACTCAGTGGTCTGTGTATGGAAAAAAGAGATCTCGGTCAGGAGTGATATAATGGGAGGGATGATGAATACCGAACGTTTGTTATGATCCATGAGGGAGGGGATGACTTCTCTTTTCTTGTTCCACAGCCTCTGTTAAGTCCAAAGCAGACAACATTTATCAAAGTGAGGAC
>JAFBJQ010001826.1:0-60000 GCA_016785345.1 Trinectes maculatus | reverse complement strand
GTGCGTGATGGAAGGCCTCAGCTGGTGCTGACAGGCAGCGTAGGCAAGTCCGAATGTGTTGCCGTGCTCAGGTGTCTAACACACAGGCTGACAGCCCAGCGACACCAGAGACACCTTCACCCACTCGTGTGTAAATTTCTCCAGATTTTTGGACAAACTTAAACCTGGTCTGACATCTCTTTTGTGTGTTTTTTTTGTTCTCATCTCATTGTGTTTGTTCTTTTTTTTCTGTGTGGCCTTTACAGGCATTCAGAAAGTGAGTTGTGATTTGTTCACCTGCGAAAACCCAGTTTGCAGCATCAGGTTTCAAACCCACGCACACACACACACACACACACACACACACACACACACTCAATGTTTTACTCTCACCAGCTGTATTAAATCACTACTAACAAAAAAAAACTTTGCACCAGTTCAGTCAGTTTAATCATGGCCGTACAGTTGAATTAGATCAAATCCACAGTCATTCTCGCTTTTCTGCTTTATTTTTGTTCGAAACGAGTGCTGAATTACGCAATCACCGTTACCATAGTAACGTGATTGTCACCTCATGAAAGTGTTAGTGGCCAATAAAGCACTCTTGTTGTAATCGAAAATAGTGAAACTAGACCCGCTCCTCGACGCCACGCACAGATACAACATAACAAACGCTCCCTGCACGGAACGCATATTATTCCAAACGCAAGCAACAGACCATGTAAACTGTAGAGGGTTTGGAAGTTATATTAAATTAAGTAAGCAGTTTGTCTATTTTTAAGCGCATCCTTTATTTCCTGTGTGCTTGTGCGACTGCGGTGTGACCTTGTTTGAAAGCCTGTGACTCACTGTGGGCTATTGTCAGTCTAATCCCAGCCAGCTTTATTTGTGGGAGCATGTGTACGGCCTCCGTCTGGGCTTAGAGTGACTTAATGCCTCCGCGAGCCGAGCCACTTCTCTGCCTTTGATCCTCGGTGGGAGCGACGGCACGGTTAAGACACTCAAAGACCACAGCGGCGTCTTGGGGAAGTCTCACCCCAACCCCCCAACCCCCAGCCCCCCTTCCCTCGTTCAGTCTCCTCTCCCTGTTCTGTTTCCGTTTCTGTTTGGCCTTATCCGCGCGGTGACGTAGCTGCACGGAACCTCTCACATGTTGCTAACACCACGTCTCAGCGTCTGAGCGCAGCGGACCATCTCAGCTACTGCCATGTGGTCGGCCCGTTCTCATGACATAAGCAGACGCTGACGGCGAGAGCTATAATTTTCTCCCCCTCGTGCTCTTTTTTTTTTTGAGACTTCTTCCCTGTTTCCATTCCGTCGACAGAAACGGGAGCCAGGGGCGATGAGGGAATACCCTGTGTACGCCCCCCCCCCCCCCCCCCCCCCCCCCCCCCCCCCATTCCACTAAGACGCTGCTGCTATATTTACAGATGGGTGCCTGTATGTTCATCGGAAAATATTTCTCTAAAGATGTGCAGAAGAAAAGGCCTCTAAGGTCACCACACACACACACACACACACACACACACACACACACACACACACACGTATATAGTCGCAGAGACAGATCCCTACACTTACTGAGTGTAACATTACCACTGGAGTCTCTCACTCCCTTTACGTCTCTGATGGAAATAACAGAACGGGAGACGTGGAACTGGAGAGGAAGCTCTGTCACCATCTCAGATTCCCCCCCCCCCCCTCTTTCCATCTGCATCCCTCTTTCATTCCATCTCCCCGTCTCTTATCGTGCTTCTCACTGTCAAATCAAATCGCTATAAATATATACATATACACACACACACACACACGCAGTATATACATTTCAATCCCCCTTTTATTCGCTCTAAACCTGATTGTGTTGTTGTTGTCATGTGTGTCTGTCATATTTCTACTCACAGAGCATATTGTGTTTGGCTCAGTTTACCACGCTGTCTGATTGTTGACATTACGCCACACACACTTATTCTCTCTCTCTCTCCGTGCATATACAGTATCTCTGCAGACCCGCCACACCAGGCATAAACTCCCCTCCCCCATCTGATTTTTTCTTTTTCTTTACACAGTTAATTTTTTTCCCATTGCATGTGCGCTCCCGGACATTTTTTTTTTCCCGCCCGTGCCGGGCGGTTGGGGTTGAGGTTAGCACGGGCCAGATGATGTAATGATGCTGAGTCTTTCCAGTGTTCAGAGAGTTTTACATGAACACGTGCTGATGGGGTAATGATGTAACGGCTAACATATAGATGTGGGTCACAGCGTATACATACTATATACACATATGTATTGTGTATAGTTTGATTTGACTTTATTCTTTTTCCTAGGGGAGTCGGATGTTGTTCATGTGCACCGCGTGTGTGTATTTGTATAGTATCACGCTCTCAGTGGACCAGGCAGTCCAGTGTGTGTTGACATGTGCAGTGAGCCCGCAGCTTGTGTGTTTACCCACGACCACAGAGCATGACCAGAGGCTGCCGTGTGCGTGTCTGTGGCCAGAGCCGCTCGGACCCCATGATTGTGAGTTCAGATGTGCGTCTATGTCTGCGAGTGTCGCTGTGCCGGGAGACGAGGTCATGAGATCAGAGGGAGAGCAGGTGGTCGCCGCCTACTTTAGACCCGTTCAAACCCCCCCTCCCTCCCCCCCAACCTCTCTGCAGTGGCAAGTGTCAAAGGTCAGGCCAGAAAAAGGCTGGCGGCTCAGAGCCAGAGACATTGTAGCATTCCTCTGCATGCTAAATCGGAGCCAACACTCGCTCTCCCTGGAGATCAATGGGCCACAATGTTATTTAAATACAAGGTGACCACAGTGGAGGAGACGGGTGCGCTTGCATGTGTGTTTGTTTCATTTGGGGGGGCGGGGGGTCACAGGAGCCGCACTGCTGACAGGAGACGGCCATCTGTAATAATAAAGAAAAAGCCTCCATTTTATCTCGCCACAGATGACATCCCTCATCATGAAACATCTCTTGGCTCAGGCATCTGACTCGACAAGTTATTAAATTATTTACATCCACACAAAATACTTAGATTTAACCACCACCACCACACACACACACGCACACGCACACTCACACGCACACGTCACTCCACTTCCTCCCCACAGAATATTATCAATTCCCGTCAGTCCCAGCCAACGTGAAGTAGATGAATTATTCACTGCGATGTACTATATAAAAACTTTAACATCACTTGTCACAACTAACTGACCTCTGACCCCCATCATGTTCATTTATTTACTATTTATTTTATAGGCAGGTATAGTAATGTATGTTATAGGCAGGTATAGTAATGTATGTTATAGGCATGTATAGTAATGTATGTTATAGGCAGGTATAGTAACGTATGTTATAGGCATGTATAGTAATGTATGTTATAGGCAGGTATAGTAATGTATGTTATAGGCAGGTATAGTAATGTATGTTATAGGTAGGTATTGTTACGTATGTTATAGGTAGGTATAGTAATGTATGTTATAGGCAGGTATTATAACGTATGTTATAGGCAGGTATTATAACGTATGTTATAGGTAGGTATAGTAATGTATGTTATAGGCAGGTATTATAACGTATGTTATAGGCAGGTATTATAACGTATGTTATAGGCAGGTATAGTAATGTATGTTATAGGCAGGTATAGTAACGTATGTTATAGGCAGGTATTGTAACGTATGTTATAGGCAGGTATTGTAACGTATGTTATAGGCAGGTATTATAACCTATGTTATAGGCAGGTATAGTAACGTATGTTATAGGCAGGTATTGTAACGTATGTTATAGGCAGGTATAGTAACGTATGTTATAGGCAGGTATAGTAACGTTGGTATGTTACGGCACCTTAATTGGGTAAAGGGAACATACGTCTAGTGTGGCTGTTTTTCAGAATTAGCCCTGGAGTTATACAGCAGCGGAGAGCGAAAGCAAGCCGGGGCGGTAGAGGACAGGATTGCGGGGAGGTCTCTAAGCCTGTAATTCACTGTGTAAGTGATACGTTCAGCACCGCCATCAGCGACTTATTTCACGTTATCAGGTACTAAGTGGTGCTAATTTTCAGGTTCCTCATTTGCGGTCATTGTTGTGGCGTTCTCGGGTGACACTTTCCCTGATTTATTTCCAGTCAGAGGACACACGTGTGTGTGTGTGTGTGTGTGTGTGTGTGTGTGTGTGTGTGTGTGTGTGTGTCTGCAGTGGCTTTTTAACTGCTGCTCAGAGTTTGTGGATTTTGAAAACTATATCTAGTTTAATAATCATAATATGGTTTTTCTCCATTTTGGTCCAAAGCCGAGGACCAGAGTGTGTGTCTTTGTGTGCGTTGAGTGTGTGTCCCTGTCGTGTTGGTGTGTAGAGGGCAAAGCGGGAGAGCTGAATGATTCATAAAGATTGATGGCCTGCCGTGTTGGGATAAGGCAGCAGTGCAGCGGGGAGGAGAATGTCACTCGGTCTCGGTGGACGTTGCTGCGCCAAATATTTATCGTCTCATTTTCATTTCTGCTGATGAAAGATCAGCAAACGAATGCGCATCATAATTAAATGTATACACGTGGATGATGATAAGGCGTTTTCCATAGTGATCCATTGTAGAGGTATAGACAACAAGATACTGAGCTCCGTCATCTTTCAGTCATATCGGCTTTGGCTGTGGTTTCTCCAGCACCTTCTGGTTTTTGCTTCTGGTAACACTTGTTATCACATTACAGATTTCACTCATTGTTGTAGATCTTCAGGGTCAGGAATTAACTTTGGACTTTTTAAAAAGACGATTGTATCATAAATGCTCCCTCTGCTGTCGTTAAGGCATCTGACTCGTGTCAGTTCATGTCTGAAAACATCTGGATCTGGACCTTTGATTGGACAACAGAGACAGTGACAGCATCATTTAGGAAATTGTAGCTGACTTTTTCTTTTTTTTTACATATTAATTCAAAATATGACAAAACAATCGTATGGATATTTTAGAAAATCTTCAGCATCAGCAGGAAAACGCAACTTTTTTGGACTGACTTTTAAAACCTACTGCAGGAAACTGTGTAATTGTGGAAACGAGTCATGATTGGACACAGTTAATTTCCCAGTTTTAAGCAAACACCGACACTGACGCTGTTTTATGTGAAAGAAGTTGATGAGAAGTGGAGAGTTATAAACTGATGATGTGCTCCACTCCATATTTGCTGCAGGCAGGCGTTCTGCTTATGTTTTATTATTATTATTATTATTATTATTATTATTATTATTATTATTATTATTATTATTTTCCTGTGGACTCATGTGTCTGTTCATCACGGCCTGTGAGGTGGATCTGTTGCCAGGTGAGAGCGGATGGCTCAGTGAGGCGTTCCGTGTCGGAGTTAATGTGCGGGAATATGAGATCAGATATTAGGTGCGGTTGGCGGTCTCTTGCAAACAAGATGTGTAGCGCATCTAATCTTTCTCGAAAAAAAAACAGACTGAAAGTACAGACTGAAGTAGTGACAGAGGGCAAAGGTCAAGTTATCAGATGACACCACACACGGTGAAGCGCATCTCTGAAACAGTCGGATATGGACGGTCACAGACAGTTGCACCTTATCACAATCGCATGTCTGCAGTGTCTCTTTCAACACACACACACACACGTATACACACACATGCTGGCACTCAGGGAAATGAAGATGGATGATGAGCACCTTGCTAAGCGCTGCAAGAAGCCGAGACGATAACGTCGACGCACACACGGCGGCGACAGCTGTTCCCGCCGCCTACTTAGTTTTCACAGATTGTGTGCGGTCAGAGGAGTTTTATAAACCCCCACGCCGCCGTATCTTACTCGCCACGTAAAACGCACGGACGTGGCTTTGTTTCGTGGTCGCATTAAGCCGTTTGGCTGGTTAAGAGCCAGTCCTGTTTCTGAGGTCATCTGATTGTGGCACATCGGCCATTGTCAATTTGTCATTTTGAAAACGATGGTCTGACGTGGAGATTTTGTTGAATTGTATTCATCAGGATTTAATCAGGTTGTAATCGGAATAGTTCTCTGGTTTAGGTTCGTGAAGCCGATCGTGCATAAAATTATTATCACGAGAAAAAAAAAGTCAGACTATGTAAAACGAATAAACTGAAATCCCGTGAGACCGCTCCCAGTATATCACGTACAGTACAACACACACACACACACACACACACACACACACACACACACACACACACACACACACACACACACACACAGTGTGCGCTGTAGTCATTAGAAGACGCAGCACCGTGCAGCTAAATCATCAATGCAATGAGCTAAATTTGGCCTGTAATATCAGCACGGCCAAATGACAAACACACTTTCATCAAAAACATGCGCGCGCCCGTACACAACCCCACACACACAGACACACACACACACAAGGGAAGTGAGGCAGTTATTAATCACATCAGGGGCTTGTTGTACTGACAGAGCTCCACCGAGAGAAGTGCTTTATTAATATCAACCCACAAGACCCTTAAGTAACAGAGTTCACACACACACACACTCACACACACAGACACGCACAAAGCAACATAAACATTACAGACATACAGCAGAGCTATATGTGTACACAGGGACGCTATACCACACACACCTTATATGCACATTGATCCTGACCTGCCAAGCATACTCCCACACATTCATGCACAGAACACGTGTGCATTAACACACACACACACACACACACACACACACACACACACACACACACAGAGGTGTGAGGGCTGTTAGAGTCTGGTTGGCTTATTTATTTATTCACCTCCCGCCTCTATCCAGGTCAGGTCATCTCCAGCAGCTTAATGCATCCAGGGCCCAGCCAAACCTTCCATCAGTCGGTGTGTGAGGACTGACACTCAAACAGCAAACACACACACACACATATACACACACATACACACATGCTGTGTTGCTGCTGTTGAGAAGAGGGAAACATGGCAACGCTTTGATTTCCTCTGATTCGTGTCTCATCACGATGGAAGCGTTGCGTGCTCCCCTGACGCTGACTGTTTGTCTGTTTGATGTTTTTATAGAATCGCTCTCCGTGGTACTCGCTAACTGACCTCACAGGATGCCAGCAACGCATGCACGCACGTGCGCATACGGACACGCACACACATGCACACGCGCGGGCTACACAAAGTGAGACGGAAATGTCTGATTGGAAAAACCACAGGAAGCTCCCAACTTAACTTCCTGTTTACAAAGTGTATTGTTTTCCTAAGTAGCAAACGAGGCCCGGTGAAACGCACCAACGAGAAAGATTAAGATCAAACTCAAACTTGCTGCCAAGCGCCGACTCACAAATAAACATATGAAGCGTACACAATAATGGAGTGTGAGACTCGATACTGCTTCCTAGAGGCCTCTGTGCAATTTGCAGTTTTAAACAAACATACATGGCGACTGTTTCCTTCACAGCCAGTCACAGCGCTTTTTTAAAATTGTAATTGGCCAGTTGAACTTTTATTTTTCGGTTTAGTTTCCTCACTGCTGGAGAAAGTGTAGTCAGAGGTCAGGAGTGACAACAAGCCGGATGTGTCCGACACCATTTCTGCAACTGACTAAGTGTTGCGTTGTCCTGCTCTGCTTTACGAGATAAGGGTTCAGAGGGAAAGCAGCAGCCCCTCTGATGCAGTAATTTTACCCTCTCGTACTCGTTAAGATGTAATGGGGAGTAAATCTGCTGCTGGGGGGTGGGAGGTTGACGTGGTAGACAAGTTCATTAGCAGGCTTGTTATCGGTGTCGAGCTCTGCACTGTGAAGTTTTGGCTCCGGCAAACAACACAATAATCAAAGCTTCATACTTGTTTTGTTTTTTTCATCATTCCGTTAAAGTTGTGAAGCCTCAAGAGAAGATTTTACAACAAGAGCCCGAGAGCGCCACCTCGGGTTGTGACAGTAAATGTAGTAAAGTCCCGTATGTTGATCTGCGCCCCGCAGCACGCTATTATCTATTCGCTGTCAGGAAACCGCTCCGGCGCCTCATTAGTTAATGGAAGCCTCAAGACCCAAACACAACGGAAACAATAATGGCGATACATAGTTTGACGTTTCTTTGATGAAGCAGGAAATCAGAGGCGTCAGGGGCATTGGCTCTGACCTCAGTCTGATGTCTTTGTATATGAATGACATCAGTATGGTTTTATTTGTCAGTTGTAAAGTCTGCATCGGTTATTGAGGCCAATGTTTTTAAATCAAATCGAGCCATTGCATATGTCCTTTATTTAATAATTCACTGTAATATCAATGGCGACAGAGAAACGGCCTGTTCAGATGATTATTTTGAGTTGTTTTCACCTAAAATAACAGATATTTTGATACAACACACATTAAATGAACTGCATTTTTACGAATACATATTTATTATTAATGCATTATTCATTATTTTACTCTTAATGCACTTTGATACTCTGTTTATGTCCATTCTACAAACAATTCCAAACGTATCCATTTTTATCATATGGACAGGAGTTGTGTCCGTCGTAGCAGAAAATGTGCGTTTTAAAAAAAAACAACAACGTAGGAGTGTGAATGTAGTGTGTAGTGTGTACTTTTGTTTCCAAGGTTACAATGACTCCATTGCATGTTACATTTGAAATTCAGTCAATGTAAATCATACAGCATTATAGTGATAAAAAGGTAAATATGATTCTCATCTGATAAAACTGTGTTGCCCTGCAGCAGGTAACTTGACACAAATGATTTCTGTCTTCTCAGAGACTCTGTGTGTGTGTGTGTGTGTGTGTGTGTGTGTGTGTGTGTGTGTGTTCCTGCAGTTTGTGAGTGCATCACTGTGGTCTGAGTTTTACTGGAAGACACCTGGTACACCGGGGATGTTTTCCTGTATCCTACCTCTCTCTCTCTGTCTCACTCCCACGCAGACTCTCCCCTGCGCGCTGACACCTGAGCGTGTGCAGGTTTCATGCGTTGCGTTATCTAAAGAAAGCGGTGGGTGGAAGGAAGCGGTGCAGCTCTCGAACAGGCACACACAAAAACACACACACACACACACACATGCACACTGTGAAGAAGAGGAAATGTCAGGGCTGGTTGTGGGAGACAAATGCTGGTGCTGCTGTCGGCACAGACAGCTCGGTGTTCGGGTGTTGGGTTGCGGCAGGAGCCCGACGCGCTTAAATTCACTTAAAATGTCAAAACACCTGAGGGGGGTGAAGGCTGTGCCCGGACCTGACAACTATCAACCTTTCCCAGCCTCACGCTCTCCGACACAAACTGGTGGGAAACCTCGGTGATGACTGCGTAACCTTTTCGGAAAAGCACGTTGCCCTTTATTTGTTTTTCAAATCATATTCCGTTTTTGTTTTGCTTTTACGCCAACGTGAATTAAGTTGGTGCGTACCACCCCCCACCCCCCCTTGGGACGCGTTGAGTGGTTTGCCGGTGAACCGTGTGACAAGTGTGCCGCTTTACCTCCATCCAGCGTTCTGCTCCCCACCAAAGATCCCAATAAATACAGGACTTGCATAATTTCAAAAGAGCAGGACTATTCAGGGTCCCATTAAGGTTCCTTGAGGCTTTGTTCCATCTAATGCTAATTGACACAACCTAGCCTGATAGTTGGTGCGGTCGGGGCTCAGTGGCGTGGCATTTAATAAAGCCTTAAAGGAAAAGGAGACGCCGCGTGCAGCTGTTCCCAACAGCGCCGAGATTTATGGGACGACTAATCCAGGAGACCGCTCCCGCTCTGTGTCACTTTGTCACAGTGGAAATAATGTGCGTTTATTCGTCCATCCAGTATCAGTGTAGTCCATTTTTGATATTCAGTATTTTCTTACATGATATAAATACCAGAGCTGGTGTTTAACATACCACTGTGGACTATTGATTTCTTTTGCTATCTACCTTTTGATGTGAAAATAAAAACCTTTTTGGTTTAAAAGTGATCATCATCCTTTTGTCCAAACGACACCTCATGTTTGGCGTCTTGTGTGATAAATTAGTTCAGTGACACCACAACTCGATGTACAGTTCTCGCCTACCTCGTCACCCACACCTCTCACTTACAGTAAAACCCTCCCCCAAACCATCACGCATATATGTTTAGCACGTATATCAACACCAAGTAGCAAAAACCGACAACACTGCATCACCATGACCACCCGCCAACCCCCAACATGTCATGTGTATGCAATAAGCCATGCGAGGCCACATTTCCTCCTCGATAAAGCTGACTTTCTTTCTTACTTCCTGTTTTAACCGCAGGAAAATTTCTGGTCAGGTTCTCTGCATGTGTTCTCCGAGTGCACGTCTGACTCACTGTCTGACTCAGAAAGAGTCCTCGGTTTATCGTAATCGGCCGGTTTTTGGACGCTTCGTACATAGGTTGTGTTGTTGTTGCCAATCCCTGTAAAAACGATTACAGCAAGGAGTGTGTGCATGTGTGTGTGTGTGCGTATGTAAACAAGAGTGGAAGCCCGAAGAGGTTTAAGTGTTATTGTCAGCATCAAATCTAAATCAAATATTACAGTAATTATTGTCATAATTGCTGTAAACAAAGAGTCCAATATGGCTGACAGGCTCTGAGAAATACACAAATACTACACATTGGATGCAGTATTTCTCTATTGTGTGCTTAGTACTTAACAGCAAATGTTAATAGCATTTGGTCCACAAGTTTTGCATCAGTTGTGTAACATCCAGAATGTTTTTACATGTTGCACCTCAGGTGGTTTGGTTTCATGATTAGTTTTTAGTCACTTTGTTTTTTTTTCCATTTCGTGTTAATGGTGAGAACAACAAGGTTAATTTACCGAGTGCACCCAGGCATGAATAGAAACCCACGTTTCTAAAATATTATTTTCTTCCTCTGCTCAAGTGGTGAAGTTATGTTTCTGTTCATGTTTGAAATCCAGATTGAGATTGGCATCCTGGTATTTTTTTAATCCATTAAACCATAAAAGGAAACCAGTTTCTGATTCTAAAATCACAGTGCTGCTGAAAACGTCGAATAATGAGGTTGCCATAGTGAATACAGCAGAACCACACTCAGTGACAAATCGCCAAGCTTTGCATATTTTATTTTCCATGGTTACCATCTGAGACGTCGAGGCTTATCTCCTCGGCCCGGCGCTGTGCTCTCCCTCCAGCTCGCTCCCGTCCAACCCTTATGTTTGACCTGCTCCTCTGAGGGGCGGCGGAGATGCACCTCTGGAGGTCTGCTGACAGGAAAGGGGAGGAAATAAAATCGCACACGCTGCAGTGAAGGGTCACATCTGTCATGTGGGGCGGTGGTACGAATACCCACCTGCTGGTTTCGCTGTTTCTAATCGAGGCGTCCATCTCCTTCCTGCTTGCCTGGGGGCTTGCCGGGGGGGGGGGGGGTGTCTCTGTGTGGTTGGTAACAGTGAAGTAAACAAAGCTGAAGATGGCCTCTCCGATGTCAGTAAGGGGAGTGTGAGAAGATGAGGGGGGCAGTGAGGAGGAGGAGGAGGAGAGGAATGCACTCGGGATTTGTAAAGGCATTCACCCAGCTTCAACCTGCTGGAGCCGAACAAGAGTAAAGCAGCTTAGAGGTTACAAGTTCTGAACTCACACACTAATCAAGCTCTCTCTCTCTCTCTCTCTCTTTGCCTCCATGCATCACCTGTCATCTCCCATCAACGCCGTCCAGGTAAGAACACTTTTTACCTTATCATCATGTGTGTCTCTGTGTGTGTGTGTGTGGGTGTGCGGGTGTGTGTGAAGGGGCGGGGGGGTCGTGAGAACTGGCAGGGTGGCAGAGTGAACGTGCCTGGTATATCAATGGCACACACACACACACACACACACACACACAGACAGCTCTCCAGCGTATAGCACACATGTTGAAATAAGCGGGAGGGTCTTTTTCAAAGGGACGTATTTTTCCTGCCGACGGAATGAAAAGGACACTTTTGTCCTGTGTCGTCTTCCGAAAAGAGAGATTATCTGCTCCGACGTAAACGGAGACAAACGGGGAGAGGGACTCAAAAAAAAAAGGAAAAAAAAGAAAAGATCCAGTGGCAAATGTCGGAGCTTCTTCTAAGAAACAAAACCGTCCCCGTGGTTGTTTTGATATTTTTGGATTTGTTAAAGGGAAAGGTGTTTGTGTTATTGCGTCTTGCTGAAACAGAGTTGTCATCACTGTCGTCTCAGTTGAAGCCTCTCAGCTGTCTCCTGCTGTGTGGCAGCTGACAGGCGACAGTGCGACGCCTGTCGCGGGGTCACCGGCTCATTTTTGAGTTTTTTGGTTTAGCACAGTGGAGAATTAACAATTCAAGGCAATAATAAAGCTTTGTTTTGTGGTTTGTTTGTTTTTTATTATTATTATTAAGGGGTGGTCTTTGTTGCAAACTTCAAACTGACAGCATCTGAAAGCACCTGAGGCACACTGGGAAATCCCAGCCCGCTGTGCATGTTCCTGTGTTTGTGTTTGTGTTTGTGTTTGTGTGTTGTTCCAATCAGCAGTAAGGAAACGTATTTGTATGCTTGTGCTGTTTATGGTTTGCAAATTAACAGCCTCTATAGCTCACAGAGGAAACCACAGGGTCCTCAATTAGCATACAGATTTGCTTACATGCCCACACAATGGTAATAATATATGCCGGATTACTGCACAATATATTTGTGCGCTCTTTCCTTACTCCCACTTGTTTAGACCTACATTTACACAGCGGACGGAAACGGGAACTGGAGTTTATATTATTATAGCTGTCACCATCAGTGTCACGAGATCAAAACACTGCCTCCATGCTGACGCCCAAACCGCCCTCCCTCCAAAACACTACCTGCACTCGCCCCACCCCCCCCACCCCCTCGCTCTCCTTTGTGGGTCTGTTTGTGTGCATACCAGCCGGTGGGAGGCCGTATGGCCCCCTCTCTGCTGACTGTATACAGACAAACAAAGCATTGAACGCACCTTGACCCCATCGAGGGAGATGGGGCTCTTCGTAAAGGTTAACATTCAAAGTCGCTGACTCGTTGAATCCCGTTTCTACAGGAGACGAGTTGCTGACGCGTTGTCGAACCTTTAGTCAGCATGATCGCTGAACGACATTTAAATGGCACAAAAATGCAACAAACATCCAAACGGCGTTGGTCACGTGACCATGCTGTTACAGCGCGTCTCCTTTTCCTCAACTTCTCTCCTTCCCTTCCCTCCTCGCCTTTCCTCCTTTGAATAACCCCCCCCTCACCCGCCCACCCTCCATCCCTCATTCCCTGTTCAATAAACTCTGACTTCATTCGCCATAGTGTTGCAGCAGACTGTTTGGCAGACCTGACGGCCCCGTCGCGCGGCGCTGCCGGTTGAATGCGGCGCACCGAGCACACTGCCTGCATTGTGCATTTGATGAGGCCCTACATCTTAGTCACTCGAGAGCCTGCGCGTGCGACCGTGTGCGAGCGTAGCCTCTGGCGAGGACGTGCCCGCGCGCCCACACCGTGGACTTTTAACAAGCACACAGATGCAAGCGCAGCGACAATGTGCACATTGTGCGCTCGCATTTTCGCCTGCCAGCCGCCAACACGCGTGGGAACGCTCATCAATGCCCGTCGTGATAACGCGGTAAATGATAAACAGGAAGGGCGGGCGTCTGATCGATATTCAGGCACCATGCTGAAATACATCTCCATCTTTCAGGCCTTAAATCCTTGGCCCGTCCGAGTCCCTCCTGCCTGCCAAGACTCCGAACAACAGAATAACTCTTCTTGCCCCACATAATGGTTTAACTACTTAAAGAGAACGGCGGGGCCTCCCTTTGTCTCTCACTCTTTAATCATATTAAGTGCTGGAAAGGAACGACAGCTTCGTTCTCTGACGCGCTCTTGAACAAGCCTTCCTATCTCGAGCGCTCGAGTGCCCACTCGTCATCTTATGTCCTCTCATCCGCGACCTAGTTTTCACCAATTCCACTCGCACACAAGCGTCTTCTCCTGAACACACGCAGTGCAAGACTCCTGCATTCAGACTGTCTTATTGTCTGGTTTTAGTCGACTGCCCCCCCCTCCCCCCCCAACCCCATTCTCCACACACACATGGAAAACCTTCTTCCCACCTGATTGCTTTCCCATTTTTCTTGCAGAGAGATTTATGGTTAGGGGAATGTCGGAGACAGGCTATTACCATGTCCCGTTTGAACTCATCAGTCAGACAAAGTGGTCGAGGTGGTAGCGGCGGCGTTCGCGGGCCACGACACACTCCCTCCTACACGCCTCCCCCCCCCCCCCCCCCCCCATTCTCCACACACACATGGAAAACCTTCTTCCCACCTGATTGCTTTCCCATTTTTCTTGCAGAGAGATTTATGGTTAGGGGAATGTCGGAGACAGGCTATTACCATGTCCCGTTTGAACTCATCAGTCAGACAAAGTGGTCGAGGTGGTAGCGGCGGCGTTCGCGGGCCACGACACACTCCCTCCTACACGCCTCCCCATGCACTCGCCCATGTTAACGCTGCCCCAGTGGCCGCTCGGTCTCCCACAATGCCTTGTTTTTCATCAGCATCGCTGAGTATTTTGTCCCCATTCGCCTGGGTTAGCCTGGCACAGACTCAACAAACCATTCTCTTTGTTTACGCTGAAAGTGTCCAGTCACTTGAATACGGCTGGTGTGACATTATATTTGCTGAATATTTTTCTCTCTAATTATTTGGGATAATTATAATTTTTCATTGAAACAATGAACAGGTAGGAAATGAATAGGCAGAATAGGAGGGAGTATCAGCCTCCAGTCTGTGTTTCAACTTCCTCAGTGGAGTCCATTGCTGAGGGACAACGGCTGTCAGGTCCTTTGAGTTATGTGTGGATTTCTCTTCATTTCCACCACACACACACACTCACACACACACACACACGCTCTTACAATGTGCTGTCAAGCCAACCTGTCCAGTTCCTATAAATTTAATTAGGAGTGAGTGTGCTTTGGTTTGAGATGTATCGAGAGGAGACAGCAGTCAGCGGCGTTTGCTGTATCGTGCGCAGTAGCTGGGGGATTTCTCGCTGCTGCCGGCTCGGCCAACACAAGTAATGAAGCCCGCGCCGCATCACTGGATCACGCCGACATTGTTAGAGCCCATATATTTCCCTTTGGCCTGTGTAGTTCACAGCAGGTGGCTGCTTTCCTGTCCGTTGTGTCATGACAGTGTTAATGTTGTTTCATTAACGTCCACGTTTGGCCCCCGTGCTGTCAGGCCTCAGTCTTGGCCTGTAGTCAGTTATCACCGCCGCTTAGCCTGAGCCGGAGCCGCGGCATCCGTTTCACCTCGGCACGCCTGCCGCCAAGCCATGAATTCCACACTTATCTGCAGGAAGCAGAATGGCTCTCAAGGGACAGGAGAGCGAGGGATTTATTCCCCAGTGCTCGAAAGCCAGCCCTCACCCCCCCGACCTACACACAGATGTGTTCAAGGAGCACAGCATTAGCCACTGGCATAGCCATGTATGTTCTTGAGTACATATCAAAGCCTCCCAGAAAGCCTCTTTTCCCCCCCTCGTCTTTTCTCTTCCTCCACCACTCCTCGCTTAGCAGTGCGTTGGAGTGCGGCCGTCGATAGGGGTGTGTGTGTGCCCACTGATAAGTAAACACTCTCTAGGGGCTTATAGAGAAAACACTGCTGAATAGTCCCCACATTGTGTTGTTGAGGCAAACTCCGGCACAACAGTTTGTCAGACGGTTGAAATAAACCGATAACTGCATCGGCCCCAGAGCCACACTGAGCGTTAAAAAGCCGAGTATGGTGAGTGGATATCAGGGTTCCCTGTTTAGGAGCTGTGGAACAGCTGAAGCCTTGTTTTGCTTCAGTCAACACAAGAGCCGTTTGTCATCCCTCTGGAGGACTCCTCGAAGAATCGGGGCTTCCTGACAAGTCGCTCCGAGTGAGATAGCGGGAGACGGGTGGTGAAGGGTGGTGAGCGATGCCAGATTGGCTTTCTACTGCCGCATCAACGAGCTTGATAAGTGTAGCACGGGGATAGAGAGCGGCTGGTAACAGCGGTGTTACAGGTGTCATTCATTCAAGCAGGGGGGGCGGTTTTCTCTCGGAACGACTCCCCAAGTAGCTCTAATCCGGCCTTGCCCTGTTTGATGGACAACTGTGTTGCTCAGCGAGGACGTTTGTCTGAATTCAAAACGAATGTCTTGCACAGTAATGTCTCCCAGCTACAAGTTTACTGCTCTGAACAAAGAAAGACAAGACAATGGCGTTTTACACTGGTGCTTTGGCGAGTTGGACTTCTGGACTTCTGGTGTCTCTGGAGGCTTTTAGACCGAACTACTGCCGTGGACATCAGACTGTAAGACAAACAAACTGTCGTAGCAATTTGCCCCAAACGTTCCTTGAAAAATCGTCAACACAGTATCGACATAAATCAATTAAATCTAGGTGTAGAAATATATATTGGTTATAATATATTATATTGAATTTCCCTCGGGATGCCTACAGGTGAGAAAGGGATCGTACTACCGCAATACTCTTTGGAAGTCCCACACCATTACTAAATCCATAGCATTAGCTTTTAATCACAACCCAGCTCCCAGTGTGACTCTCATGGCCCCTCTAGGGTAACAGGAGATCTGTGGCACAAATGTCTATAGGATGCATTGAAGAAATGTCGAATGGGTCCTTATAGGACATCCCGCCGAGCTTGTGTTTCACTGCCTGGGACTGTGTGTGTCTGTTTATGTGTGAGCTTAATGCGTCTTCCTCCCCCTTCGTTGTTTATTTCCTCTCTCTCTCTCTCTGTCTGTCTCCTTGACCGCCGTGCCCTGCTCTCCCCGTCCACAAAAGTCCCCATTGGTCCATCTCAGCCGTTTCCCAGCGGAGGTCCGCGGGCTGAGGAATCCCCCTCAGAGTGGGCCTTTATCTGGAGCTTTGCCAGCGGCAGGAGAGGTCTGATTTTAAAAGGACCCTCTGTAGAGCCGCTGTCAAGCACAGAGCGAGAGAGAGGCAGACCTGATGGATATCGGAGCTTCACAGAGAGGCTGGCATCGGGAGGCCCAGGCCAGCTAACAAAAACTTCCTGCCCCCATCAAATTCTCCCACTCTTGTTCATTCATTTCCGCTCAGAGTCCGTCTGATTCTTTCGTTGTTAGTCATCTGTTTCCTGCTTTGTCTTTCCCATGGTGTGTCACTCCCGGGCAGAGTGCCAGAATTAGCTCTCACATACACTTTAAGACATAGCCAGTTGTACTAAGCTTAGACGTCAGTATATAATTTAGAAGGTGTAGGTCCAAGTTGGATGAGAGACAGCCCATTTTTAAATACTTTTTACATTATGTGGCCAGCAGTGTTTTTAAGGATTTAAAACGAGTAGTCAACATTTATGTCAACTCTCAGTTTTCTTTTTTTCCTTTATTACAATGGATAAAATTTCTCTCTGTTTTGTTCAGGCGTTGGGGTAGTGACAGGCGCTCTTCCCATTTTATGTGCATCAAGTGAGTGTCGGCTGAGTGATGAGCCAATTAAGCCTAGCGGCTGTGCTAGTCTGATTACTGGAGCTTAGCGCGACGATACGGCCTAATTCGGCAGTAATGAGCAGCTCCGAGGAGGCTGGTGTTACTCACTTTAAAGCCCTCTTTCAAAGACGAGCTCATTCTGCGAACCTGGGATTTTACTGATATCTGCCAAGTGTACACAGAGTCATTGTTCATTCCCAAAAAAGGTGTTATTGTCATAACAGAGTGACTCATGAAGCGGGCAACACCCACTGCATCATGTTGAAACTGCGTCTGGAAAACCTGACGGGGAGCTTTGGAAGCAGTGACAGCGCACACATGGAGTCGGTGTAGACACAAGGTCCCCACATGTCTGGGCCTATTTTATTTTGATAGTTTTAGATTACGAGTCTCCTTTGACTGAATGGGAAGAAACGGGCTAACTCGGAGGAGAATCATTGATTGGATAGGTATAAACCAATTACATAAAGGGTCACGCTAATAAACGAGCTCCATCCTCCTAATCTTATACTGTGTGTTAAGCAAATAGAATGACTGGTGCAATCAGATAAAGAGGGACAAGACCTCCTCTGCTTTATTTTAGGAGCTTCTTAACACACAGCTCCTCTTTCTGCTTATTGTGTTACTGCTCGTTATTAACCTCATAAATGTCAGTGATTTTACTCAATGTCTTCTTATTACTGTATTCAAGTTAATTAACAAATTAATGGTTAAACAGAATGGAATTACCATTTAATCTATTTTATACACTGGAGTTTGCAATAACGTCATCCATTGTGACCATACAACAACTGTCGAGGAGCTGTTTGTGACAATTTCTTTTATTTTATATTCTTTTTTTTCTGTTCTTTTAAACACTGTGTTGCTTGGTTATACGCTTGAGCCTGAATTCGAGCCAATCAGCGCTTGGCCAGTATCCCTCGCTGTCTCCTCAGGTATCCATATACAACAACACACACACACACACACACACAGCGGCATACAAATATTGAAACAAAAATTAATTTCCTCTGCCATTTCCGTTTGCTCACACTCCACCTCACGGTGCCAGGAGGACGTTAGGCCACCTCCCTGCCTTTCAAGACAACCCTCCATTCTCCAACCCGCAGCCAACAGATGGTGCTTCTGACAGCGTCCCATGGCTGCTATCAACTGGGTTGCTAAGGTTTACTTTGCAGGTGGAAAACCCACTTTGACTTATTGGAGGTAAATCAGCATAGAGATGAGGCCCGCTAACAAGTCTTAGCATTAATCACAATCTGACTTAAAGGCCTTTAATGGAGAGATAGCGGAGAAAATGAGGACTTTGGGGTCCTAGGGTGTTTTCATCAACGCCAATTAGTCCTGTATTTGTCTGGAATCTTCCCTGGCGTTCCCGAAAGTCCCCTCGCTGCTATACTGTGTTTTCCCTCGCTCTTATATCAGGGTCCCCAACGGAGGTCGATTTTCAACACAAATATTCATAAAGAAGACTCATGAGATTTCAGCTCTTGTGGTAAGATGAATGACAGCCACCAGGCCGGCCAGTACCATTAGCATAGTAGCTAATGTTCGAATACCTACAGCTAAACAAGGCTGCTACCTGTAGCTATATATATTTACCAGGCGTATAAACCCCAACATTAGTGAATAAACATATTTTCCCAAATTGTAAAAGTAATCAAATAAAACTTTTTATTACGTTGTCATATAAAAGTTGTTATTATAAAAGAAAACACTGTCCCGAGAGTAAGGATGGAAAGATCTCGCCGCACTCATAGTCGTCCTCCTAGCATCAGAGCTAACATGTGTCGAGTTCAGCAGAGTGTAGCTAATGGCGGTGTCAAACTGCTTACAGAAACAAAACCAGCAGCCATTAGCTGAACAGTGGGCTGCCATTAACGCTGGATTAATTTAGCACTTCATATCAGGCCATTGTGTGCGGAGCAGAGCAGAGAGGCTGTTTCCCCCTCCGCCGTCTAAATATAAACCTGTGTAGCCTTTTTATTTCCCCAGATGTTGTGCTGCAAAGTAGATAGCATCAGCTTTCAAACCGAGCGCCACAGCTTTATTTCCTCTCATCTCGACGGGCAAATTGCTCTTTTCAAACCCAGATGAGGTTGATTTGTTCCACTGTTCTGCTTTCTGTTTAGTTTTGGGGTTTTGTTTTTTCTTTTCTTCTTTTTTTTTTGGTTTTATTTCTGATGTGAATCTAAGTGCTGCTGTGTAATTTATGGAGACACAAATTTCCTGTTGTTGCCTTGATTACCCTCAGGAGAAAATCTGTTGCACTGTTCCACCAAGAACCTCCATCTGTAATATGCTTTTTGTTGGCGCATTTCTCTTCACCGCAACTCTTTGTTTTCCTTCTGTCTACTTTGTAAACTTCCATTCGACACTCGGTAACACTTATATTCAGTAGTCCATTATTTATAGTTAATTTTCATATGAGTTTCCCAGAAAGAACTTTGGAACTTGTTAGTTTTTACACGTGTTAACAAAAATCGGATTTCTAATATGGACTTCTGTCCCTTACTCCATACACCCGCCCGCCTGGAGTCTGCACACTGCTCATTATCCTTAAAGGCTTGAGCTCGCTGCATTGTAATGCCCTGTTCGTACAAGGACCTCTGTAGTCTTTAGCGCCACACTGTATCCTGTTCATTAGCAGGCAGCCAGGCACCTCAGACCTGCATGTCTTTGAATATTATCTGTACGGATATGGAATGTGCCTCCCCGGATAGCTGTCGGTCAAAAAACATGAAAGACCACCACGTGTCTGTGTGGATATATTGACACTCCTGACCCCGGCTGTGCAGAACGTGCTGCTGTGACTTGACAGAAATGTTCAAAGCAAGTGGCTCGGCAGAATGACGAAGGCCTGAAGGTTGGATGCATTTAAACCGTGTGTGTTTTGCACGTATTGTGTTTTTAGTGCAACAAACCCGTAATTGTCAAGTCTAAGGAGATTGTGTGCAAGCCAGTGGAGGTACGTAGAATATGAACACAAAGGCCGCTCGTGCTGGTTGGTGCGTCTCAACGCCGCCAGTAGGAGGGGGGCTTGTAGTTCATGTGAGCGCTAATTAAATGTGTTTAACCCAAGGTCGTTCACAGAGACGCGCGACCGAAACAGACGAGACTCAGCGAGACGTCCGGACTCGTAACGGCACAGAGAAGCACAGGAGAAAGACGGAGGGAGAGGGGAAGATACAAAACGAGCCAAAGAAACAGACTGAGAGGGAAAGAGGGGGAAAAAAGCGTAAGGACGTTGTAAATGTTTTATTGGTCTTCTTTGAACTACTCCAACTAAAGGAGAGTGTGTGTGTGTGTGTGTGCCTCTCCCACAGATGACCCAGTTAACACTGAGGATGGTTGTGTGCCAGATAAATGACCAGATAGATTCCTCTTTGTGTATTAATATCCACCTTCCTCAATAACAATGTTCTCTTTTCAACAGAAGTACATTAGTCTAGATCTATAATTACCTCTCCATATATTCTTTCATTAGTAATTAGGTGTTCAAGTTAAGTTGAACAAAATAACTAACTACCACAATAACTACCCTTGATGCCCTAGGAAATGTATTTCAGTTTTCATTTTTTTTTATTCCCTGTCAAATTGAACTACAAAAAAACAGATTATTCTCACAATTTCAAAACAGAAGCATGACAGTTTCTGGTTTCAGCTTTTTCTGTCTGGGAAGATTATTATGAGTAGGTTTTTTTTCAGGAAAGTTTTTTATTGTAATGATGAAAAGGTTTATTTGACAGCACCTGTGTTTGCTGATGGTGCTGCGCTGAGAGGATTCATTACACCACAATATATCCACCTCTCTAATAGCCAATATCATGACTGACGTTTTTGTTCTACAGTATAATAATATGTGCGGCATTTCTTATTTAAAACAAAAATCTACAAATAGCAGCTAAATATTCATATCACCAGGGACTGGTGGAGACCAAAACAGAGCACAAACGACTCCAAATGACTGCAGGAGTTGCCTTGTGGTGCTGGAAATAGGGAGATTAAGAAAGAAAGTGAGAGACTTTTATTGTGACCACAGATTTAATCAACTGGAGCCGGCTGATTTGTGTCTGGTTGTAATTGTGCGTCTCTGTTGTTGGGTTAAAACCAAGCGCCATCAACTAGCTATCTGTACTCAACCGTAATGCTATATGCTATTGTTATGATTAGCAATAACAGCATTTGTATCTCTTGCAATTGGACTCTCAGTCGGAGGTAAAACCATTACCGAGGGATTAATGGCGTCTCAGCTTCTAAGGGTTTTTTTTTCTGCATGTGCATAATGGATGGGGAAATTAGTTCATGCGAGAGAGAGAGAATAGAATAATTTACTGAATGTTTTAAACTAATACAACCAATCTTGCATGTCACGTATGTGTGTGTGCACATTAACAAAATCGCTGCCTAAGCTGAATGAGTGTAACATATATCAGACGCTGCCTGGTTCTGCATCACGGCCCTGTGACAGTGTGCGTTTCCATTTGTCGCGGATGGTTGATGCAGCGGTGGGATTGTTGTGACGTTAAGGAAGTCGAAGATGCGGGCGACTAACAACACAAAGCCGCTGCCCCGATGTCCCGTTCCAGAGAGAATCACATGCTTGTGTCGGAGATGACGTTCTCGCACGGAGTCAGGTCAAAGCGGCCGGATTATCCTCCTCCTCCACCTCCTCGTCCTCGGGTTCGAGACGGGACGCTCGAGTCTCTCCCTGTTTGTGTGACACAAATAAGGGGTTATTGCTCCGTGTTGGAACAACAAAAAGAAGCATACCTCGCCCGCCGCGTTGTACTTTGATAATCTGTCGCACACAAGATGAGAAAGTCGCGCCGCCAGTTGGCTCCAACGTTTCCCCCTTCTCTCTCTCTTTTCTGTTCCCCTCGGTACTTTGTACCTATTTGTCCTCCCTCACCTCGGCCCACCTCTCAACGTTTATGTCTCTGAAATGAAGAGGCAGGAATGCGCCGCACCCGGAGCCGTGTTTCTGCGGCAACAATATCCCTCTGTTGCAGGTACAAGAGGAGACGGCGGGCGCTCTGCTCCGCTGCACTGTCGAAATGC
Source organism: Trinectes maculatus (assembly GCA_016785345.1). Taxonomy (NCBI): domain Eukaryota; kingdom Metazoa; phylum Chordata; class Actinopteri; order Pleuronectiformes; family Achiridae; genus Trinectes; species Trinectes maculatus. Next base: position 37,538 of record JAFBJQ010001826.1, on the reverse strand, counting down.
CTGGGAGCGGCGTTTCTTCTCAATGAAAGAGAGAATGAGGGGAAAAGGGGAAGAGGCCCCTTTGCACCTCACGTTAAGGTTTTGTCCGGATCCCAGATTGTATCCAGATACGATTAATCCATCATTCCATTTGTCCCTGGCATTTAACCCGTCTCTGCACTATCAGGGTTTCTCTTTACCTCAGGAGACACTCGCCAATGCTGTAAACTAAACTGTAAACCGAGAGAGTAGACGAGGGGATTTTTTTTTCTCTCTTTCTTGTTCTTTTTAGATCTTTGAGGGTTTTTTGGACACAGAACACCCATTCAGAGTTTCTTCTCTTTTTTTTGTTCCCCTCTGTTGTCCTCATTACCCATCCTCATTTTGCGTTTTGCCAGAAAAATTAAGATCTACGTCAGAAGGAGGATTGTGTTATCAAATATCTTAAAGGTATTGGGTGTTTTTTTTTGTTTTCACCGTGCAGCGACAGGTTTGCACTGCGGAAACCTGCATTTCTCACAGTAATTTCCCCGAGAGTTCATCGTTTGGTTATGCTGTTATACTGTCATTGCATGTCCTTCGCCTTTCTATTTAATTTCCTGTCACCAGTTCTGCATACATGCACCAGTAGTTCTGCTTATATGACATGAACGTGACTTCTGAAGTCCCATCGGTTGCTGTGCGGATAAATATGTACATGTTCTCTGTGTGAAGCGTCTCTGGGCAGTGAGGTGACACTCATGTTTAGGCCTGACCTCTCCACATCCTCTTTTAATTTGTCTTTTTTTTCATCTTTTTTTTTTTGGCGACTGCATACTGGACACCGGATGTTGTGTACCCTCTAATACGTCAGAGCCTGTTGCTAGGATACCGTTTATTTAATCGCACACCCCGCCGGCACTCGAACATCCTCCCTGCCACCAAACCTCAATCTCACACCGTCACGTGTGTGTCATGGAGTTATAATTAAACAGCGCGTGGGAAATCGTTTTCATTATCAGCGTCTGCAGAGTTCGTCCACCGCCGAAGCTCAAAGTCAAACCGTTCGCCACAAATCTCATCTCCGACATTCATCGCCAATAACTCACCTCCTCTCCTTTCTTCTCCTCTTCTTCTTCCTCGTGTCTTTTCTCCTTTCATACCGCCGCCTACGCCTGCTTTTAATCTTTCAAGACTTTTAATGGTTTGAGGTCCGGTTATCTCACAGAGCCAATTGTCTTGTGTTTGACGCCCGGATGAGAAGAGTTTTCCGAGGGTTTTTTAAACAGCACCTTGACCAACCTTCTCTCTCTTTTATAAAAGGGTTTTTTTTCCCCACAAAAGCCATAAATTGGCTTCTGGCCTAGTTCCAGCTCTCGCTCTATTCCCTTGTATGCTTCTATAATATAGGCTGCAAATATTACTCTTGCTGCGGATATTATTCTTTTGCCAAATCTGTCAGGCAGTGGGGATTTAGTGTTAGGCTCAGCATAGATGAGTAGTTTTCCTTTTTTTGTTCCTGGAAGTGGTGTACAAGAACGACAATAGTTTTTCTTTGTGCGTCGCAGAGATGAGCCCATTTCTCTCCCGATGCACAGGGATTATTAGTTTTCCGCTGCAGCCAGTGTCTCTCTGTTGGAGCAGGGCCTCTGCTCTCGGCCGCTCACGATTGTCTGTGTCGTACCATAAAGTGATTTCTCAGACTTATCGCTTTATGTGCCGTCCTGAAATAAGCATTATCTCCAACAATGGCTCTTTATTCGAGTCGTTCCGCGGTGAGGACCAGCGGGCTGGATCAGTTTGGCGTACGTGCTTCTCGTCTCATGTTCCTGGCCAGCGACCTTGTGGCCGGAGCAGGCCGCGGTGGTCTTGTGATGTTTGTGATGAACTGAACGCCTGTATTATTTGCTCTTGTCATCTCATTTCTGCAGATGTTTTTTTTTTTTTTTGCTTGCCGCTTCATTTGACAGTCTCATCTCAGGTTGTAATTTTTTTTTTTTGCTGAATCTCATTTTGTGCTCTCCCCCTCCCCTCCCCTCTCCTCTCCTCTCCTCTCATCTCCCACGTTGTTCATGCCATCGTTCCCACAAGCCCCGCGGCCACAGCTGTAGCTCGGCTGTGTCTCCCCCTGACCTCCCCATGTAGCCCTGATGAACAGCTGTTCCCTGTGCACATCAAGCCAAGTGCAGCGCTGTGGGGGAAGCCTGCAGTGGGGGCAGCAGGTTTGCACTTTGGGTTCATCGCCACAGTTTTCAGACACACAAACGCGCGCAGACATATGTGGCCTGACAAGAGCACGAGCTCTCGCCTCTTTTGCACTGAGACATAGTGACGTATCTGTCTTGCACGTTCATCATAACGCAAATTGAACAGCCGCTCTGGACACACACATGTGCTGACCTGTTTTGCATATGCAGCTCTTCCAGACACACACACACACACACACAACACAACACAACTCCCCCAGTCAGCCCAAATCTCCCACCAAGACCTTCACTAAAAAGACTTAGTCGTCCCTTTTGTTCTTCAGGGTGGGGACCGTCCTGACCTTTGACCCATGTGCCCTGACCCCACCCAGCTTTGGGGCCTAAGTTCAGTCACATGAGACCAGGTTACGGGTTCTGAGGTGTGTCATATGACTAAGATGCAGCGGTTGTAGCCCTAGGGGCCTTTCATTGTGGTGGCGTAGGAGAGATACAAAGGAATGTAGACAGACAACACAGACACAACTGAATACTCACCATTAAAACCAACACACAAACAATTATCATTCATCGTTATTATCAAATCTGCATTTCTGGATTGACAATGCTAATACGTTTTAATTATTTATAAATTGCTGATTACATTAGCAATATTCGTATTAGTGTTTTTTGTTCTCTATATTTGTGTACTTGTGTTAGATTTCTTGTACATTTTCTTGCCCCTCATGTGTTTATTTGAAAGAAAAGTCCGCTGACCTGGATGTTGATGATGCACTGGTTCCTGTCACAGCCTATAAAAACACATCTATAGGTTTGGTTCCAGAAAGTCGATGCTGCACTGCCACCAGTGTGAGAAATACTTGGATCAATACCCAGGCTTTTGTATAATGCAAAGTTATGCGTATACAGACTCACTTGCCTATAATGGGATTAATTCACTGTTCGCCACCTCATTTATTTTATGTCAACAAAGCCACAGCACAAATATTCTGCAGCGTGGCGCAGCAGCTCCACCTACACCAACACACTGACTGTGCAGACCTGCCGACACTCGAATGTTACAGGTCAGAGGTCAGCGCTGACAACAGCTACATGCAGTCTGACATGTATGAGAAGCAGACAGATGTGGACAGACACACAGACGCAGAGCGCAGCCTTTGCTGGTCAGGAGTGTCGGCTGAATCTGAATGTGGACCTCCAGCTGACATCTATCCATGATTAATGAGAGCGTCTGGCTGAAGTTTGGCACCTTAATGAATACAGTTTGAGAAGTTGAAAAGCCTATCAATATTTGACATGTCTCTTGAATATGTTTGCATAATTGATGCAGGAATCCAAATTGAATCATAATTGCATCATTGTGGACGTTTTGTCCTCTTTCTCGCCCTCATTATTTTTCTTGTCCTTTTAATCCGACTCCCCATGATATTTTTCTCTACCCCCCCACCCGCTATCATTTTCTCACACACGCATCACACATGCTCATGCACTCAGACGGGTGCCGACAGACAATCAATGCGATCTCGGGGTTTGAGTGACACATGGCACTGATGAACCCACCAGGTAGCATATAGCTTTGCTTGGCTCTCTGCTTGTGATTGACAGCTGTACCTCCACATGCACCCGCCTCCCCTCTCACACAAACACAAACACAAACACACACATACACATACACATACACATACACATACACATACACATACACATACACATACACATACACATACATAAACATACACACTGTGGGAGCTGTCTCCGACATCATGCTGCTATCCAGTGTCATGCAGTTCCAACATACTCTGTTTGATACTGATGTCAAACTCACTCATGTGATTGTGCATGTTTGTGTGAGAAAGAAAAAGTAGTATATATATATATATATATATATATATATATATATATATAAATGTGTGTATGTATGATATATGTATATAACTGAAATACAACAAATATAATAGTAGTAAATAAAGTACTGTATATATCATAGACAAAAAAAAAGGGTTTACGTTGACCTGTTTGGTCAATATGTCTTATGTTTGGAAGCTGGTTGTACCAACATAGGTTTCTGTCTGTGTGTGAAGATTTTGTCAATAATGCGACATACAATATTTTTAAATTGGCTCTGAAGCGGAAACTTAAAGTGTGACACCATGTGCCGAGCCGTCCATTCCCTGAGATGTTAGGACTGTGTGGGGATTTTGATGCTCTCTGATTGGTGGTGTTGTGCGGAGGGACTCAGGTGGCTCCGGGACTGGGGTTTATGTTTTGATTTCGAGGAGTCGTCAGTGGGAATACATTAAAATGTGTTTGCAGACAAGAAATTAGACAGGATTAAGTTTCTACTCATCTATTGGAGGAGAGTTGGACCGGTGTATGTCGGCAGATGGGACCAGATAATGGTCGGTGATGTGTGTATGTGTGTGTGTGTGTGTGTGTGTGTGTGTGTGCAATATATGAATGTTAAAGTGGTCACAGGACTGTTTGTGGGGTTGTTGGTTTTGTGAGTGTGTGGAATTTGGACTTTTTAAAAGATTTTGGAGATTCGTCATGAAAGAGCCTGCAACATCCATAATATGACACTCTCTCTCACACTGTGCGTGTGTGTGTGTGTGTGTGTGTGTGTGTGTGTGTGTGTGTGTGTGTGTGTGTGTCAGATGAAAGGACGTCTCAGTGAGGGGTAACTCCGGCCTCCTGCGCTCCTCGTTTCAGTGGCTCTGATGACAAAATAAATGTGTGTATGTATGTATATTTTTATAACTGAAATACCACAAATATAATAGTAGTAAATAAAGTACTGTATATATCATAAACAAAAACAAACGAATGGGTTTACGTTGACTTGTTTGGTCAATATGTCTTATGTTTGGAAGCTGGTTGTACCAACATAGGTTTCTGTCTGTGTGTGAAGATTTTGTCAATAATGCGACATACAATATTTTTAAATTGGCTCTGAAGCGGAAACTTAAAGTGTGACACCATGTGCCGAGCCGTCCATTCCCTGAGATGTTAGGACTGGGTGGGGATTTTGGTGCTCTCTGATTGGTGGTGTTGTGCGGAGGGACTCAGGTGGCTCCGGGACCGGGGTTTATGTTTTGATTTCGAGGAGTCGTCAGTGGGAATACATTAAAATGTGTTTGCAGACAAGAAATTAGACGGGATTAAGTTTCTACTCATCTATTGGAGGAGAGTTGGACCGGTGTATGTCGGCAGATGGGACCAGATAATGGTCGGTGGTGTGTGTATGTGTGTGTCTGTGTGTGTGTGTGTGCAATATATGAATGTTAAAGTGGTCACAGGACTGTTTGTGGGGTTGTTGGTTTTGTGAGTGTGTGGAATTTGGACTTTTTTAAAGATTTTGGAGATTCGTCATGAAAGAGCCTGCAACATCCATAATATGACACTCTCTCTCACACTGTGCGTGTGTGTGTGTGTGTGTGTGTGTGTGTGTGTGTGTGTGTGTGTGTGTGTGTGTCAGATGAAAGGACGTCTCAGTGAGGGGTAACTCCGGCCTCCTGCGCTCCTCGTTTCAGTGGCTCTGATGACAAAATGTGTCAGTGTTTAAAAGGAGGCCGCCGCAGAGCATGTGCTGACACGTCGAAATCTAAGAGTGGCTCACATGTACGGTTCAACACACACCAGAGCACAGGAGCACACATATGAACACACACACACACACACACACATGCGCTAATGTGCACAGAGAGTCTTCCCAAGGGCCATCTGGAAGTCCAGAGCAAGGCACAGCTGGTCTCAAGTGAATGTCCACAGAGTCTGGACCCCTCGTCTCCAAGATCACACAGTGAGGCACCAATGACTACCTGTGCATATGTGTGTGTCTGTGAGTGTGTGTGTGTGTCAGTGTAGAGGCGCAGTCAACTAGCTGCCTAAGAAAACAAATTCCCGAAATATTCCTGGATACGTGTGGGGGAATATGATTTGTTGAGTTTGAAACTGACCTCATTTCAATTCTCTGGTGAGTTTGTGTGTGAGCGTGTGTGTGTGTATGCGTGTGTGTGTGTGGTTGAGGACTTGACGACTGCGCAGACGCTAAGTGTAACTGAAAAATTGCCTCCATCTGTTGGCAGTGGAAAAAATCCAAGAGGACAAATTGAAAAGATTGCAAGGATAAAGCCGTCATAGTGAATTAGCATCGTGGCAGGAAGACTTCTTGTTATCGAAGTATTTGTAAAATATTCAGGCTAACGTGTGTTTGTGTGTGTGTGTTGGGGTGGGGGTTCCAGGGACAGTTGCTAGAGGGGAAGAACAGGCTGCTGACTTGAACCGATTCAGAAGTTTGCGGGAGCGTGGCAAATGTGAGCCTGCATGTATACGAGCCCGATCTTTTTTTTTTTCCTATAGATCCACTGCAGCTATGCAAACAAGCGTGACATCTTAGAAATTCCTGACATGTAATACTTTGGAATTCGTGCTTCAACACTGAGTCTTTGGATGAGGCAAAAAAAAAATCGGGTTCATTTGTTGGCTGTGACGGGTACAGCTAACCAGGAAGGATAGGAACTATATCAACATATTCTCTCGGTGACAGGACCCTGACGTTTCAGGGGTTGTGATTTGAGTGCAGTCGTTTCTGTATCCACGCAGAGAGAATGACTAAGAGAGATTACCATGGACCTATCAGTCAGCCGGTCTCCCCCAAGAAATTGGACTTGGCGGTGCAGAAAGACCTGTCATATTAAGTCCCACTTCAGATCTGACACCCAGATATACGAGTCGAAATCCAGTCAACTTGGACGTCCAACTCCATACCTGGTATCAGGATACCTCTCCAGTGAGTCTCTACTGAACACTAGTGGTTCTTCTTTGTAACCGAAGTAATAATAGAAACAAGTGCATGCACTGCTTGGGTTTCCGCCTGTCAATCACGCGGCGATCAAAGGGATCATTATTTTTGACACTCGTCTTTTTTTTCCTGCCGCCACGTCTCTTTGACAGATTAGACACAAGCGCTTCTCGTCTTCGCGGAGACGGCGCTCAGCAAACGCTCGAATGTGCTCTGCTCAGTTTTGCAGGCACACCTGTGGTAACAGCTGGCCAGTTGGAATGCGGCGTCATCTGGCTAATAATGTTACGGTGTACATTACAATCTGCGGGCGTTTGCTATATTAGTTTATCGTGTGACGGTTCAAGGCTGCTGAGACTAATTTGAGGGCATGTGTAGCACTGAAAACCCGCAGAGTCAATTGAACCGCTGCCATCAGTGATAGCAGTTCAACTATAGACTGGACCATATGTGGAAATTTGAAATAGAACGTACATATTGCTCACATACGCCGACTTGATTGGGCCATGACAGTCTTTGTCCTGTAGGTGGCTGTAATCAGCCTGTGAAGAGACCTGAGGGTCGACACGGGTTTGACCGCAGAAAGCTCGTTTATTTTGGCCAGCCAGACCTCTGGGTCGTTCCATGCTAATTGGAACTAGCATAAGCTGGCTAATGAGTGCTAATTAGGCTAATGAATTAGTACAGCAGGCGTTACAGCAGGAGGAGAAGGATGGGACCGAATGGACAGGGACACATCTGGATGCAAACATACAGATGTTGACACGTTTTTTTTTTTACTGCGTAGCTGCAGGGTAAGCAAGTAGCGCGGGTGAACATGAGGGCGCACGTGTATACACAAACACACTGTTACACCCCACTCACACAATATTGATCCTTCTCCCAAGCTCATGTTTGTCAGTATATATAATACATAAACGAAGTATCATCCTCACACACACACACACACACACATATATGCTGTATCTCGGTTAGTCAGGAGCCAGTGATGCCCTCTTTTTACCCATAAACTCAGTTTGCCTGCACATCTGTCACTGTCTCCTGGGAACACACGCAACAATATGCTTCAACTTAGGCACTTGTGTTTATGGGGAGTACGAGGCTCCTGTTTAATCACTGCTGGAATCTGTCCGTAGTCTGTTTGGATGTTATTTACTAGACTAATGAACACATCTGTGCCCTGACATCCAGAATAAGAGAGGGCTTTTTCTTTCTTTTTTTAATTCTTTGATGCCCCTCGACTACTACTACATCTTCAGGGTGTGAAAAAAAACACTGCGTAAACACAAATGCGCACATTCACAAAGCCAACAGTGATACAAGACGGCTTGATTTTAAACCCAGTCATCAACAGACGCACACACACACACACACGTTTTTGGTGGATAGTGGTGACGTGGCAGAGAGGGAGATGGGAGAGTATGAGGATGCTGAGGTAACAACAGTCTCAGTGAGCTGTAAAGTGGATCTCATACTTTGTGCGTCCTGGAAGAGACTCGGGCTGGTGGTGGTTTTGTGTTTCCATCAGCTTGAAGCGAGTTCAGAAGGCGATGGTGGCAACAACCTCACACAGTCAGTTAACTATGTGATGAAATCTGCCTTTCGGATGAGAATTTTTGAGATTTGTGAAATAAAACATCAGCGTTCCTGAATTTTAATTAAATAAAATAATAATAAAAATAAATTATTAATCATTTTTCATAGCTGCTTTAGATAAAACCTTCATCATACTCGTGGCACCAAGGGTTAAAAAAATTCATTATATGACACTAATTATTATCTGTGTGCTTCACCCTCCGCGAGTCATTTGGGAGCAGTTGCGCTGGTTGATAGAGATGAGACAGTGTCTGACAAGTAACGTTTGTCTCCACAGTGTGTTTATTATTGAAAAAAACACACATTCAATCTTTCTCTTTTTTCACCCTCTTACCCCCCGTTGGTGCGGATGCAGCACCAATCCCATGTAATTAAGTTGCCGCAAATGAAGGCACTTAATGACAGGTTGTCACAGCAACAGTGTAGGATGTTGCCATCGGGGCTGACGGGGAACTCTCTATTAACTGCCTCGCAGTTGTTAGACATGCTGGCACGTGCACTCGAATGCACCGCGATGCTTTCATATGCACACAGAACACAGTGGCGCTGCTGCAGAGGTCACGTCCTCTGTTGTTATTAGGCGCGGGCTTGATTTGTGTTTTCTTCTTCTATGTTTTATGCGTGCCGTCTTTGCTTTGCTGCTGTTTTGTGTGTCCTTCCAGCCGGCTGCCACTTCACCTTAATCAACACGCCTCAACAGCACAGTTGGAGAGTCTCACAAACGAATGCACGCATGGGGAAATATAGAAATACACAAACTCAGAGTGTGACCCAGCTCGAGGTCACAGAGATGGAAGAAAAAAAAAGAAGTTGAAAGGGAAACTGTGGCCTTTCAATTCGAGTTCCGAAGTAAGAACGGGGAATTACTGCGAGGAATGAGGAAGGGAAGTGAAAGTAGGTTTTCGGGGGTGTTAATGCCTCTGCCTGCGACCTCCTGACATTAAAACACTAACCCACTAAAACAACAGCACAAAAGGGCACAGTCGCCGTCACATGATCTACACAGCAGATGAAGTTAGGTCGAAAATAAACAGAAAGAACATTGAGGTGGTGCTTAGATAAAACGTGTTGGGGCCTCGGCATGTTAAATCCGCACATTGATATTCAGTGCAATCAGATGCTGGTCTGTTATGCATGCTATTACACACATGCACACGCACATACATACAGAAACGCACACATACACGGGGACAGACAGCTGGTGTGGAAATATTGGCCAAGATAGCTTCTTCGTCTCCATCGACAGGTGATGGAACGTCAATGTGAGGGCGTGCAGCTGTCGCTCGTTCACAACGCTTGTGTGTGTGTGTATGTGTGCGAGTGTGAGGCTGTGAGCGCGAGTGTGTGTCTTTGCACGCGATAACTGCATTATGTGCTGCGCAGAATGTTTTGCATGTAGATATGAATGAGGGTGGGATTTTATCACAGCCTGTCACGTCCCCGCACTTCATTAGAGCCTGGTCAAAGAAGAGACAAGGCAGCATCGCAGCAGCAGTCACCATCGCGTGTGTGTGTGTGTGTGTGTCTGTGTGTGTGTGTTTGAGTTATGCCTCCAGCTTCACCCTGTCGGCTCAGTGTATATTCACACGCTCGCAGACGGCAGCATCAGCAGTCACTGTCACACTTCTGTACAAGCTACATTCACAGCATGTTCAGGAGAGCAGAATGTGTTTGTGTGTGTGTGTGTGTGTGTGTGTTTGTGTGTCTGAGTGCGAGTGCGGGCGTGTGTAACCTTCACCTTGTATATTCCATGGCTAAATGAAAAATGATTTTCTGCCTCATCGGTTACTTGACCCTGAACCTGCATGACCCTTCGCGCTCATTGCTTCTATTCTTATGTTTTCAACCGAAGTAAATAAAAGAAATGAATCAAGAGAAAAATAATGAACAAACAACGAAACAATAATAATGCAAAAAATGATAGAAAACTTATTAACTTATTTTTATAAAACACTGACTCAACTTTTTTTTTTACAATTATAATTTCCTTCTTCCACTCTGGAAAATGCTTAGAGGAAACAGGATGTTAGAAGACAGGAAAAGCAGAAGATGGAAATAGCGATGATGAAGGATGAAATTGATGCAGTGGAGGAGAAAGTAAAGCTTAATTTCTTCGTGTAACGTCAAACAGTAGACACACACACGCACACACACACACACGCACACACACACACGGACACACTTGCTGTGCAAGTGCACAGAAACTGTCAAAACACAGACGAGCAGCATGCATGAGACAGGAACACGGGGCTGATTCACAGAAACACGGATTCTCTATTTCTGTCTCTGTGTTTTCCGCACAGACAGACCGGCAGAGAGGGTGAGACAGCTGTGTGGTGGAAGCAGGTGTCGCTCTCAGCTCATTACCCCTGACAGGGTTGATCACTCTGTTTGGAGACCAATAAGGCACACCTCGCTGGAGAGAGAGAGAGAGAGAGAGAGAGAGAGAGAGAGAGAGAGAGGGACTGGGGAATGTAGTGTGGGAGCAGAGGCATGTGTGTGATGGGAGAATGGGAACAAGGTGGAAATAGACAGGAGAGGTGACAGGGAGATTTTTGGTGGAAGCTAAACGAGAAAGGAAAAGTGAGAGTCAAATTAAAAAAAAAAAAAATTATATGAAAGAAATCAAAAAAATTTGAAATTTGAAAAGGAAGAAAAAAACTCACTGTTTTTGTTAATAACCACAGGTTTGACAAACGTACCTGAGTCTTCAAATTGTAATGATTTTTCCTTTTTCATTTGGGGCCTTGAAGGTGTGTGATTGTTGTCGATGGGAATTGTTGTCACGCAGACTTGTGCGACTAATAACAACATGATCACGCCATGTTTCCCCACATGTTCTCAAGCACAATACACCTCTCAACAACAATAGCATCGTAGCTCATTACAGGAAGCAGCAGTGCATGCGTGTGCTGTATGCAGTCGTCTGATTACACATGTTCTCCCTCAGCGTGCCGCTCCTGTTTGTGTAATTGAACTCATTCTGTGTGTGTCTGTTGTGTCTCCGCAGGTACGATTACAAGGAGATGCTTCACAACTCCACCTTCTGTTTGGTGCCCCGTGGCAGACGACTGGGCTCCTTTCGCTTCCTTGAGGCATTGCAGGTAAGGTACACAAACACAAACACACACAAACACACACAGGGGTCAATGCCCCTCAGTTAGTGCAGGATGTATATTTTGTATTGTACACACAAATTTAACACATTTAAATGTCAGGTATATAACGTGTCAGTAACGAGACTGTGTTGCTGCCCCCTAGTGGTCACAATGATCAATCAATACACTTGTAAATACAGAAATAATTGTCACAGATACATTGTTGTTAATTGTTTGGCTTTATTTAACAATCAGGATCAATATAATATGGATAATGTCTAACCTCCCCGCTTTGCGCACGTGTGTGTGTGTGTGTGTGTGTGTGTGTGTGTGTGTGTGTGTGTGTGGCAGGCTGCATGTGTGCCCGTGATGCTGAGCAATGGCTGGGAGCTGCCTTTCTCTGAAATCATCGACTGGAACACAGCTGCAGTCATCGGTGACGAAAGGCTCCTGCTGCAGGTAACAGCCGCGAGACGAGCTCACACACAACCACATGCTCCCTGTACCTGAAAACTACACCCGGCAGAGAATCGCCACCGCTCATCGCTCAGCTGAGATGAAACCTTTTGTGACCAGTGATGTGTCGAAGGCGCACTGTTATGTCACAGGACGTGTGCGGCGGTCGTCAGCCCAACCAAACTAAAGCTGCATAATTAGTCACTGTCTGTCACTCATATCCTCCCAAATGAATAGAAGGTGCGATTGGGTTTGGCTGAAATAGCTTGAACTTCGTGGGGTAAAAGTAATAAGATTCCCCATTATATCTTATTTTGAATGAAGTGTGGAATAATGTTGTTTGACAACATTGAGTTTTCTCACGCGGCTCCGAATGTGGCCCACACATCCTAGTTCTCCCTGCGAATGTATTCATTTTTCCGCGTAATGGGCCTGGTGACTTGTAACACTCAGTACACATGATGTAAATACATCCCTGAGCACTTTATTAGGAACACCATATGATGACATGATATATTCACATTAACATTTTTTTTATTCAACATCCCAAATGTGTTTCCACTGAAGTACAGTGAACTTACCTTCATGCTCACGACCTGGTGCATTATCATTTTGTGCCAATAAAACGTCCCCCTGCCGCTACATCACCGCCACTAGTTTGGAGTGTTGACACAAGGCAGGGTGGATCTATAGATTCATGCTGCTGGTGCCAGTTACTGATCCCACCATCTGCAGCGTAAATCCACATCCATCAGGCCAGGCTGTATTGTTCCAGCCTTCAATCCTCCAGTTTTCAGGAGTCTCAGGTTTCTGTTGTTGGCTTACAGAGGTAAAGACCATAGCAAGCTTCTGTTGTCGTAGCACATCTGCCTCAAGGTCTGTGTTGCACATTTTTGATGCTTTTCAGCTACACCCAGTGTCTGTTCTGCTCCGACCTCTCTTATCTACAAAGCATTTCTCTCCGCACGCCGGATCACTGGATATTTTTGTGTTGCTATTCCGAGTGAAAATGTTTTGAAGAAAGCTTTTATTGTCATAGTAATCTTGTGCAACAAAATTTGGTTTCTGCAGTGCGCTTCAATACAAGGCAGGAGCGCGATTAACCATTAGGATTCATTCCCCGAATTCTGTATCACAACAGAGTCACGGATATCAATGTTTCAATCTAATGTTTGATGTGAGTAATTAATTGAAACTCATAATGCTGCCACGTGATTGGCTGATTGAATAAACGGGTGTTTTCGTTCGTGCATCATGTGACGTTGGTAGATTGGATTTTTGAAACGTGACTTATTGAACAATGCGTATAGGCAAAATGTTCAAACGTTATTCCGCTTGTAATGGTCAGCCAGCAAACACCTGCACGAAATTCCAGCTGACTCCAGCCGTGTGTTTATGAAAACTTGACTTCAACTTTTCCCTCAGGACTTAGACTAGTTTTAAGTCCTTCAGACGCACACTTGATCCAGATAAGCTAAAAATAGTTGGAGCTACTACTCAGGAAAACCTGCAATACGGCCTCTGCTACAGCGGCAACAGTTCCACTGTTAATGCCAGTATCCCTGGGACCAATTTTAATCTTCCTGTCGCCATATTGTAAGGTCCCAGTTCAATCATTAAAAGCCCGCCTGCGTATTTACTGCTGACTGACTGCTGTTTGTCGTTTTCCAGATTCCAACCACGGTGCGCTCCATCCACCAGGATAAGATCCTCTCCCTCAGACAGCAGACTCAGTTCCTCTGGGAGGCCTATTTCTCCTCTGTGGAAAAGATAGTGCTGACCACACTGGAGGTGAGGACACACATGCACACACACATGTCCACAAACACACACCAAATCACCCGCCCCTTTGGCCTCTCTGCCGTCCTCTCCCCGTCCCCTCCATCGTTAATCTTCTCTCAGAGAGCTGCAGTGTCACAGCAGACTCTGCGATCTCTGCTTTATTCCCAGGCGTCGCGTTGGTGTAGCGGGATAAGGGGATGGAAATGTTACCGCACGGTCATGGAGAATTTCTCACAAGCTGCTTGTTTGTTTACCTTAAAGCGCAGATAAAGGGTCTTTGACCTCAAACATGTGACCCCGTGATCTCCACACAAACACAATTAGTTGTCAAGACTAAAAACTAGTTGTGCACGTTAAAAGTTGGTTTTAATTATCGCTTTAACCTCCACAACACTGTTGGAATCCACCCAGCTGTACACACTTGTCACGGCCATCGTTCAAACCCGCAGAGGCTCAGTGATTCATCCTCAGATGACACATTGAGGCAGAAGATGAGTTAAGATCAGAGGCCTCCTCGCATCCTCTGACCTCTCGTTCATCGCCATGCGCACGCACTTAACAACAATAACCTGCTTTGGTGAATGGAAAAATAACTCATCCGTCCAATCACCATACCTCATTATTCAGTTTGACAAGTGGTATTTATAGATGCATGCTGGCTACAAATGTCTTCTCCTTTCTTTCCTCCTCTCCTTTTCAAGTATCCCATCATGCATTTCATTTCCTCTCCTGCTGCACCTCTACAGCCTCCTCAACACAATGCATTTTATTTGACTGTATGACCTCCTATAGTTAACATCTGAATTTGTGTTAAAATCACACACACAAACGCACATAATGAGTGGTGGCATCACTGTCCAGAGTCTGTCTCATTTTAGTTTGCGTGACATCTCTGGTCTGTTTGTTATCCATCCCTCTCTCTCTCTCTCACACACACACACACACACACACACACACAAACACACATAGTTACAAAAACATCCCTAAATGTCAAGGTCTGTCAGCCCATATACGCGTGGCACCACCCAGCCATAACCTTGCTGACATGTTGTCACTCGGCACAAAAGAGCAAGGTGACATGGTGGAAGCCTTTACTCTGACTCCTGTGTGTGTGTGTGTGTGCGTGTGCATGTTTGTGTGTGTGAGTCCTGTGTGTGCTCACACTAAACAGACCAGCGGCTAAACGCTTAATCCTGACTGACTGTCCCTGGAAAAAGAGCAAAGGAAGGGAGTGGATGTCGGGAGAGAGGGTGAAGAGAAGGGGTGACATATGTAAATGCTGTTGCCGTGGCAGCCCCCGAGATAACGAGCGACATGGTTTATTCATCCTGTCGAGCCCCCCCCCATCCTCCGCACCACCACCACCACCATACCCACAGATCAGTAATGATACACACACACTCTGATATCTCGACAGCTTGAATCTCCTCACACACACACTCACAAACACACTTGCTTTTTAATGACTTAGAAGATCTACTCTAAACTGTGCTTGTGTGTGTGAGTGGAGAGATGGCAGGCAAGATGGAAACACAAGCTCAGGCCATCATGCCGTGTTTCCTGTCAGGAATCAGACACGTTCCGACCAATCACCAGGTCAATATAGCTGGATCTGCGGCGCTGGTACACCTATTAAACCCACCTATTAAAGCCGGGCTCACTGTGTGCTCCCAGTGAAGCAGGATTTATCTATCATGCTCTAATTGGTTGATTGCGGCTGTTCTGAGGTGAGATTGAGTCGTCCATCATGTCCCGACTGAGGGCCGCCGACGGGGGAGGAGCTGCAGCCAAGCGAGCAAAATTGCCCCTCATAAGGTGTAAAGGGCTCCGGGTTTTTAAGGTGGCAGGCAGTGGTTTTTATAGAGAAGCGGACGGATTTCAAGTTAATCTGCTCGGCTGAGGCAAATGGTTATCAGGAAGTAAAACAAACTCTCACTGGACTGTTTTATTTTATTTATTTATTTTTGTTCCCTTCTCAAAATGATGAATTCATAGTCAAAGCTATTAAATAAACCCCCTCTGGTAATATTATCAATGTTCCACAATTTGATCAGTTACTTTGTCCTCTATTTTATATTTTATTCTTTATATATATATATATACACATACACACACAGGCTTCACCTCGAGATTCACTATCTGCCGTAAAACACAACTAAAACCTGCGTCTGTTTTACTGAAGCAATTTAGTCAGGCTCAAGGGCACGATGACAGTATCTCTCCCCTGTGCCTGCTGGCGGCTGCTGAGCAGCAGCATCAGGGGAGAGAGAGAGAGAGAGAGTGTGGCCATCCTCACGTCTGGCCGTATGAGTGACTTCTCTGTTTGGACAGAGAGAAAAGATGGCGACAGGCCTGACTGGCTGCTGTTGAGATACGGCTCATGACTTCGTCTGGGTTCTGGAATCTGCAGATTCCTCAGACTTGCTGAGCTGTCTCTTTTATAGACGGCGGTTGAGTGTGGCCGGCGAGGAAATATCACAGATTTAATATGAACAGATGTCTTTCAGCCCCACTCTGCACTACACGATCAATAGGAGATAACAAAGCCAACATTCGGGGTCCTCAGCTACCTTCAGACCTCCATCTGATGCCTGAATACAGGGTTATTGGTAGTTGAAACGTTACCGGTGTTGATATTCATTCACGTTATTGCTCCTTGACGTTTTTGTGGTGTGAAATGTTTTATAGGCGTTATTACCAGGCTCATTCTTCAAACACTAGATGCTTATTCCACAATAGTCTAAAAAGACAAACGTTTGTTTTCCTTTATGAACACAAATAATTCTGATTAGTGGTCTGAATGAAACGTTACAACATCGTTTGCAGCGTGTCGCTTGTCCATGCCAGAACTGTTTTGTTTATTATAGCAGTCGTAGGTCGCGTGTTCGGTAATCTGTGTTGAGGTGCGTCACTACGTACGGTAAACGTGCTACCTCACTTCCTGTTTTGCTGTTGGCGGATTGTTGTTGTTAAACTACCTCTTCCCGTAACTCTTGTTGTCTTCTCTATTTTTGTATGATTTTGACGCAAATCGCCGATCCATTAAAATAAATATTAAAGGACTCTTCACATATTGTAGCGTTTTTCTGAGTATTTGTCTCTGGTTTGCGTTGTTTGAGCTAACATGTTAGCAGTGACTTCCCTTCCGCTCACCTGCCCTTCTCTAAATACCTGCTCTAAATACCTTTAGCAGTAACGGTATATGCAATAACTGAAGTTTATTGGCAGCAGTGGATGCGATGTTTAATGGGTTTGAAAAACCGTCTCCACACGTTAGAATCTACGCTAGTTGTAGCTAAGCTAGGGCCCACTAGCCGGTGCGGAGCCACCTAGCTTAGCCACCGCTAGCAGTCCTCCGACCTGTCTCAAGCGGCTGGGTGACTGTCCGGAGGAGGCATAATGGTAATGCTAAAATTGCTACTCAGGAAAACATTATAACTGTTATCTTAACAACAACAACAGTAAGTGCTTTAGCTCGTTACTATATATATATATATATATATATATATATATATATATATATATATATACATGTTTATATATATATATATTTATATATATATATATATATATACATGTTTATATATATATATGATAATATAGAGTTGTATTTTAGCCCACACTCTGGAATTTCACTTGTTATAGCAGCAGATAACGGAGAAGAAAACACAGGAGTATGTACATGAGATATGAACATATATAAACCATTTGAGATGTATGCCGATTTTGGTGAATACAGGCTATAGAAATATGATTTGATCGATTGACTGACTGATCTGAATTTGTTGTGCACAGATCATCCAGGACCGGGTGCTGGAACATGGCTCCAGGAACAGCCTGATGTGGAACAGCCACCCTGGGGGTCTCTTTGCCCTGCCACAGTACTCCGGATACCTGGGTGACTTCCCCTTCTACTACGCCACACTGGGTCAGTACTGCACACAAACACAGGCACACATAACATATATATAATATGGGTGAAGTTTACTTTGAAGGTTTTCTTGCCGTCCATTACCCCACAACTAAACATTTGGCACAGTGAGACCAGCTCCTGTGGATCTCCATCCAGTTGCGACTGTGGATTCTCACCTTGTCTGAGCAGCAGATGTATGGCCTTTGCCGTACATCTGTGCAATGGAGGAATGGCCCATTGACGGATGTTTGTATTAGACCTGCTGACACACCAGCCCGTCCATCATAGGTTTTTGAGTCAGCATTGCTACTGCTGCCGCTGCAGAGAGGCCAATTCCTCCTGCTACGGTTCAGCAGCGCCTAGTTCCCCCCCGCCACATATCTGTAACCCAGGCACCTCTCCATCCCTCACTTCTTCACTCCATCATCATCCATTGCTGCTAGGCCACCAAAAAATAACCCCACGCACATTCTTCATTCTTACTTACACAGATGACGATAGTGCAAACGCACAAAATCAGTTGATGGAGCACTTGGGGTGAGGAGCTGATATTACAATGGATGAGCACGGCGACAGGCATGGATTACTGTGCCATGCCACATTTGTCAAAGAGGAAGCAATTAAACAGTGAGGGGTTTTTAGTGGACGAGGTGGCCTGTCGCTGATGAGCAAACAAGTAAAATCAAAGATTGTTTCCAAGTGTCACTTCTCCTGTTCTCTAAGAGCCGATAACAAGGCACACATACACTCACACACACATTTCAGCACTCAGCGAAACATGGCAGGAGTGAGAGTTTTGGTGCTATAATGTTTATTTTTGTACGTTTTTGCAAGTTAAAAATTGAATATGTTTGATTTTTGAATTTTAACCATGATAAGGGAACTTCCTTTTTGAAATTAAAGGGATTAATAGATGTGATATATGACACCTTATTGAATTGCTTGATTTTTTTTTTATTTTATCGTCACAACACCCTGTCTCTGACAGGCTTGTGACGCGCCTCACGCGAGGCTTGGCATAGTAGAGCCCATTTGATTTGGCATTTGGAGCCCTTAGCAACCACATGCCCTTGCTGACACTGGCCTTGGCGGGATTCGAACCTCGGTCTTCTGGGTGAAAGATGGATGCGTTACCTACTGAGACAGTACCTTCTGAATTGCTTTTAAACTATATAATAGAAGAATAAATAAAACAGTGCATTCATGTTTAGAATTATGGGACAGAGATTCTGCTTCAGGTTTTGCTTGTTGTTGTTGTTATTTAAAGTGTCTGTTTATGAGCCTGTCACAATTGCACATCCCAGGTGTTTAAAAACTCAGCAGACTTTACTTTTTAATTACAAGTCACGAGTTAACAACTTTTAAGACTCCTCCTCATAAAGGTTGCTCAGTGGCGTAAAGGAGACTGCTCTAATGCTATCTCCTCTGCGCCATGCTTTGTTGGTTTGGGTTAGATTAGATTTAAATTAGGAAATGTTGAACGTCCTCCATGATCCGTCTTGCTCGAGATCTTATTTCCTGCTCATTTTCAGCCTCAATTACTCTATTCCAACATCAAGTCAGACTGAATTTGAAGTCACATTCGCAGTTAGTTGGAGATGGGGCAGAAGGATTTATCAAATGAAATATTCAGTGATCGGGAGATTTGACATTTTCAGAATGTTGTTGAATATTTTAAGGCCGGCTTAGAAAATGTAGATCCCTGACATTTAAATCAAATATGTTTTTGAAGTGTTGACAGTAATTCCTTTCACAAGATGTGAAGTGTTTGGAAATGAGTGGCTTCGCTTCTCATCAGGCTTTAGTCTGTACATACAGACGCTTATTTAATGGACGGCTGACAGTCGTCTCGCTTGGCATTATTTCCTGAATTTGTTGAACGGCATTAACGTGTGTCGTGTCTCTGTTGTGTTTCAGGCATTAAACCATACCCAA
The DNA here is from genome assembly GCA_016785345.1 of Trinectes maculatus. NCBI lineage: Eukaryota > Metazoa > Chordata > Actinopteri > Pleuronectiformes > Achiridae > Trinectes > Trinectes maculatus. The sequence goes on along the minus strand of JAFBJQ010001826.1, from coordinate 17,795 downwards.
AGTTCACAGCGGTCATCCACGCCGTCTCCCCTCTGGTGTCCCAGTCCCAGCCCATACTCAAGCTCCTGGCAGCTGTGGCCAAGTCCCAGTACTGTGCACAGGTAAGAAAGAAGACTATGACTGTGGGATTGTTTGTCATATTTCAGTGGGGTTTTTTTGAATGTTAACACTTTGGCCTTGAGTTGAGATGGTTGAGTTTCGTTTAAGGGTAATAGTTGGTGCATTATGTTAAGCTGTAGTGTGTATCATCTCAGCAGCATCCCCACAATCCACCTCTGATCTCCACCTATTCCTGGACAAACTGCACATTATGTGGCTCATACAACTGTTTTGTGATCACATTTTACAACCGCAGCAACAACACAGCTCATCCCCCATCCTTTGTCCGTGTGCGTAAGTGTGTATGTGTGTGTTAACTATGGTGAATTGAATTAGAGCGACATTTTGCCGTGGTGCTACATCTGTCTCCATGGCAGCGAAATTCCCTTCAGGACAGCCGGAGATGTCAGGTATTGATTCCCCTGCTTGCTCCTTACCAGTGCGGGAAATGAAATGGACTTTCCTCCCCTATGGCTGTTTTGTTTTGTGTGTATATGTGTGGGCATTTGTGGGTGCGTGCATCTTTCTTTGTTTGGCCAGCAGGGTAAATGAGTGAGTGAGTTTGTGTTTTGCGTAGGAGTTTTGCATTTCCATTTGAGCGTCGTGTACGAGTGTCCGAAATGAGATTGTGTATTGGAAGTGGAATAATGTGGTCTGTTATGTGTATGGATGTTTGTTTTACGTGGGCAGGATATTTGTGTGTGTGTCTGAAATTGTGCGACCGTATATCACTGTGTTCTCATACAGTAACTTTGCTTGAATAAAGTACCATCTAAAGTGTGCACGCACATTGAGGATGTGGTGATGTCAAAAGCTCTGGGGTAAAGTAGACCTTTAGTGGTGATTGCTGGGAAACCTGTGTAGCTCAAACAAACATTTAACAATGGGAATTTCTACCACTACGAGTGAGAAGAGTGAAACAACACAGAGGGTGGAAGAGGCTAAATTGGATACAGAAAGATTCGGAGGCTCATTCTGACACTGGACCTCCTGCTGTGTGTGATCGTGTGTAGAGCTGTGTACGCAATTCTTCCACTCGTGCTGCGTATACAACAACAACAGTTTCTTCCTCCACACATCCAGGCATATATATATATATATATATACACACACACACACACACACACACACACACACAATGGCAGCGTCAGCCCCAGAGAGGGCTGCCGAGCTGACGGAGACACCATCTGTCTCTCTAAACAAACGGGAATAGAAGCCTGTATTAGAAGAACATGTTTCTCAGCTGTGTGTGCGTAGACCTGTGTGCAGCATCGTATACCTGTTGTTGCTATGCATCGACCAGTTCAGCCTCATGAACATGAACAACACTTCTTAGGAACGTTATCTGTGTTCATATTATGGCAAGATAAATTTGCACATCATCAAACATCTGTACGTCCTTCTGTCTTGGTTGTTATCCAAGAGACATGTTCCCATCATCTGTCTTGCTCCCGCCACCAACATGCAGATGCTGCAGTCACACAGGGAACACCTTAACACAGACATCCAGCTGTCTCCCGGCTCAGCATTTGACAGGTCCAGTCAGGGTGCAGAGTCCCTGAGGGGGGGGACCGTTGTGTGTGAGACTTAGTTCATGTCAGAGTAATGTGAAACTTTATTGATCCCTGCAGGGAAATTCTTCAGGGACTGATGAGCACAGGGTACCGGCTCCGCACAGTGGAACCGGGATGGATTCATTTACTGACTTGTTCAAGGACATTTCAGGAGGACAGATGTTCACTGACACACAAATACTGCACACTCCAAAACTGGATGTTGATGATATATCTGCGAAAACACTCAGTGTTTCTCACTCTGGAGCCACATGAGTGACAGTTCAACAGATCCAAAGCACAAACAGCTGATTTTCAGGAATGTTTTGCAGCAATTGTATAAAAACAACAAATTTAAGATGCATGAGAAGAACAGTATATATGGGTGTAAGGTCAGACAGGAGTCATGTCGTGTGTGTGTCTGTGTGTGCCTGTGTGTGTGCTCCTTATCAAACATTAATGAGAGCGGCTGCCTTTACACAGTAAATGGAGAAGATGTGACATTTCCATGTCGGCTGCAGGTCAGTGAACAGCAGTGAGAGTTGCGTGACACGTCAGCGTCTGAAGAATATGACTTGTGAATGTAAAGGGGGAGCGTGGAGATTGTGTGCTCAACAACATGTGTTATAGTTACAAGTATAACCTGACAACATGGCAGGATTTGTTATGGACTGAGATATACAAACCTTGTGGCTCTTTTTTAACGGCCAGTAACAATGAGACATTTTCAGACCAGAGGCCACGTAAATGTCACATCAAGAGTGGGTTTGATTCGGCAAAAAGCTGCTGCAGTTGTTTTTTTTTTCTTTTTTTGGTAAGAAAAAAATCAAAATAAGGTTTTTTGTGATGGTAACATGACCGCTGTGTCTGTTTCCTTTCAGATCATCGTCCTGTGGAACTGTGACAAACCTCTCCCCGCGAAGCAGCGCTGGCCTGCGACCTCAGTGCCCGTCATCGTCATCGAGGGAGAGAACAAGGTGAGCCGGACACACCCACACACTCTTCCTCTGAGGCGCAAACGCTATCATTTCTAATTACGCCGCAGCTCATCATACGCACATTTCCCAAACAGCGAAGCCACTGTATCTTGGCACATTTTCCTCAATCGGAGAGTTTCTGTGAGTTAATGAGTTTTCGATTTGCGCTGCACTGATTCCATTAAAAAGGACAGTTTGTGTGGTTTTAATTAAAGCTCAGTAATGGGAATAATATACACCGGGGGAAAAAAAGCGCGACTGGATCGGATAATGCATATTGTTAGAAAAGATAAGGAGGCAATAATTGGTGCATATGCGTATAAGCATTTATTTACTGCTGTTTATTCGTTACGTCCAAATATCGAATTAACTAAAGGAAGTGACAAAAAAAATCTCCCTGGAGAAATAAGTCACAGCTAAATTCTAAAGCACATTAGTAATAATAATTCTGTCTAGCAGACTACTTACAGTGTTTGTTTTATCATTGTGAAGTTTGTGTTTAATAACTTGCGATCCATTATGTGCTCTTTAGTCTCACCATGTGTTGATTGTTTGGTCTATAAGATGAAAATAGTGACACAGAACAAACATCCATCTGAGCTAATGTCTTTAAATTGCCTGTTGAGTTTGATTCATATATTCGGTTTATTGTGATGCAGCAAATAGGGGGAAAAAAACTCAAGCTAAGTTGTGTGAGCACAAGTTTAAATATGACTCAGAGCTTTAGGGAAAAATCTGTGCGGAATCAGTTTCTGTTTCTGTTTTGTTTTATTGTCAGTTAAACCTTCATCTCTGAGCTGTGAGGAGCGTCACTTGCATTTATTATGACAGCCTTGTTAGTCTTTCACGCTCCACTTTCTGCCTTGTGAAGGGGTTCCTGTGTTTATCCCGACTCCCCCGTGACCTCTCCTCGTACAGGTCAAAGGTCAGATGTGGTCTAGAAACGCTACAGGCTTACATTTGAGGTTGTTTTTAAGGAGAGCGACGTGGGATGTGGTGGTTTATCTGTATTCAGAGACTGAGGAGATCAGACTCATCCACCGCCGTCCTCTCCTGTCTCGCTCATGAGGACTTAACTTCACCTGCCAATCAGTGGAAGTGGTTTTCACATCAGTGTCAGTCACGCGGCGGTAGTCTGGGTCCACGGTTTACCTCTCCCCATGGCTCTGAGTGGTTTCTTCCGAGCCGTCAATCAGAGCGGTCGGGCTCCGTGTCACCGCGTGTCAGTGAAAAGCGAGCAAAACAGGCTCAGTGTAGGGTTGTGTGTCTGTACGCCTGTGGTTTGTTGTGGTTGTGGCGCGTTCAGTGTTTACCATGGCGAGCCGTGCTGTTTCCCTCCACACCACAGAGGGAGAGAGAAAGACATTATTCATCTCTCCCGTCGCCGCTGCCACGTTAGTCCTCGTCTCTGCTCCCTTCATCTTTGTCCTTATTTTCCTTCACGTAAACATATTCAGATTTCTCACATTTTATTTATTCAGTCCTGTGTTCGATTATACTGTCAGTGAATTTAAAGGCCAATCCGCCATTAAAAACGGAACAAAAATTACATGTAGGTTGTCGACCGAAGAGTTTGATTTTTAAAAAACACCATGTATAAACCTGGTGGATGTGACATCAGTGGTAGTTAAAATCTTGGCTGTATTTCCCTGAGAGCATCAGCCTCTTTGCATCTTTCACTTCAGTTGCTTTTAGTACATTGAGAAAGCTCTACTCTTAAGAAGAGAATAGACAATACCAAAAATGAAAATGAAACCGTGTTTGTCCTCCCGTCCTCTCTCTCTGCTGTTGTCCCTCAGAAGGAGGTGAAGTGCTGGAGGCAGATTCCTGCAGTTAGGGCTCATATTCCTGGAGAGAACCAGGAAGCCCCGGGCTAATATGTCGCACCTGTAACGTTACAAACCATCAGGGGGTTTAAACCACCAGACTCTCGTCCTCCCTTCCTCTCTGTCTCTTTGCCCTTTTCCCTGTCTGTCTCTGTCACTCGCCGTCTACTGCCTTTCTCCTTCTTTCTTGCTATTCCCTCCACATTACGGTAGAAAACAGAGCATAGAGATGTGATCGTTAAAAAAAAAAAATTATCTCCTTTTCTCTTGTTTATTTCATCATTAAATTGTATTGGGGGAAAAAAAGGTTTAAATTTTGCTCAAGGTTTTGTAGCGACACTATGTTGTAGTCATGGAACAAGCAGTAGTTGTTTGTAGTAATAAAGGTGATAAAGTTAATAGGTAATAGAAATGATAAGGGAGTTTATGGTGCTTGTCAGTAAGTTAGAGTTGTTTTCTTGCAGTTTTCCTGGTGTGGTGTGTTGTGTTGTGATAGACCTGTAGAGAGTGAGGCCATGCTGTTGTTGTGTATGTGCACAATGGTTTATGGAGAAAAGAGGTCGACACTAACAATGCCTTGATGTTAAGGCTTTTCATTGCAGTGTGTGTTTTCTGATAGAAAACAAGGTCCGACCTTCAGAGTTGTGAATAACAGACTTCCCTGGCTTGTGTATCTGGACGTTGTGTGTTAACAGCTATGTGTTTATGGGATGTGTCCTGCATGTGTGGGAGGTTGAGTTTGAGCACATCCAGTTTCCAATACATGTACTCTCCATCAACGACAAGCTGCTTTGTTTTCAGCAACACACCGGAGACTTCCTGTGTAAACAGTGACAAGACGAACGTCCTCGCGTCCACCCACCAGGCCCCGGCCACCACCACTCTCTCCTCTTCCAGTAAATATTCAAGGACCGTCATGCATTATACAATTTGGTTTCACCCCCCATTAAATATACATATTGTGTTTTCACCAGCGGGGGAGAAAAATAAAGAAAAAGGTTTGCCATGTGTGTAGGACACATGACTCACACTGCATGTTTCTGCTGATCTAAAACAGAGCGCTCTGCGGGCGTAACGGAGACTCAGATCAGGGGTTCGATCACTGTTGAAAACAACAGGATGCAGTTAAGAGGAGGATATCGGTTTTCACCCCTTCGCCGTGTGCTGCTGTTTGCTGAAGTTGTGTCCTGTTGTTTCCACTGAATCCCAATGAATTTGTGCCAGAAGGCCATTAAAAATGCATGTGGTAGATATTGGAAGCAGTCCGAAAATAATTTAGAATAAAATGTATTATGAGTGAAGCTCTGGATTTAGAGCAGCTCTCCAGATTGTGAGTCTTGGGTGACGGCTGAAACTGTGTCGTGTCAGTAGCTTCTTCTTAACCGATATTGTTATAATTGTACAAACATTTGTGAGAATGGATCGTGTCCATTGATGAACCCTCTCAGCTCAATACCGTTTTAGCACCGCTCAGCTCATTATTTTGGTTCACTTTCACTGCTCTTAATGTTTTTAATCAGAAGAACCCAACTGTTCGCTGCCAGCAAAGAACCACAACAACAGTCTGCCAAAGTCTGAAAATGGTTTGTCAACATAGTGGCACATTTAACCACTGAAAAGCTAATTGAAAAAAGCTACTGAACGTAGTTAATGGAGACGGAACACTGTGCTAAATGAAGAGTGAATATTGGACAAGACTCCAAACGACTGCTAATGTGGCTCGGAGAAACCACACTTTAATAAGTTTAACATGTCAACACAGACGATGATGATATGATATGTCAGCGTGTAAAAATAAGTATCGTAGTAATTTTTATTATTTAACACTTCCACATTTTTTGAGAAATCTATATTGTGATGAAAAGAAAAAAAAGATTTAATTGCGTCACATATCTCCACAGGCTGCCAGCTCTGAGTTGGCTCCTCCAATTATTTTAATGTGATCCATCCTACAACAGCATAAAGAATTAATTCTGTTTTAAGGAGCAGAATTCAGCTGTTTTTCTTTGTATTTTATCCTGTGGCGTTTCCTTTTATTTAACCCTGTGCTCTGTCTTTCTGCAGGTGATGAGCAGCCGCTTCTTGCCTTACGAGACCATAGTGACCGACGCTGTCCTCAGCCTGGATGAAGACACGGTGTTGTCCACCACAGAGGTATCTTCTATTATACTGTATATGTATGTACAATAGAGTCGGATTGGAATTTCTTTGTTTCCTCTCTTCCTTGTCTCTGAAGTTTTTTCCTCTTGAGACACAACAGTCAGAAACTCCAACTTTCTGATCGTATCTTTCTGTCATTTTTTTTTATCTCTGTCTTTGTCCCTGGTGTTTTTAAGCTATCGCTCTGCAGCTCGATTCTTAAATCGCTTAAGCTTTTCTATCGTTCACCTCTCTTTCCCTTTCTTCTCGTCCGTCTCGTTCTCCTATTCCTTGCATTTTTCAACTGCACATTTTTGGCGCCTGTAATCACACTGTTACCCATCGAATCCCCGGTTCCGAGAGCAGCACTGTTATGGGCATATTTGTTCCACATGCTGCGGGGATTGTTGCTGTTTTCTTTCTGTCTTTTTTTTTTCCCGGGGACATGTTTTGGCGCGGCACCATGGGAAGCCAGATGCTGCTTTGAACAGTGTAGAATTAGATCCCATAAAGGCCGTTTGTAGAGGATAAAGATGGCAAATCAGAGCTGGCAATGGAGGGAAAATCCAGCCCCAAAAAACCCAAAGTATCCCGTGTCGCTCCCATAAAGACGTTTGGTGAAACAGTCCCAAACGTTTTGAAGCCTATGAAAATTAATGCCAGCGCAAGTTAACTTTACTAAAACAAGACAGAGATTTCACTCTTCTCTCTTCACTCCTCATCTCTTCACTCTTCTCATATTAAACATTAAAGTGCACTGATTTTCAGGTGGGGAAATATTCTTAACAATCAATAAATGTATCTACTTCTTTTTTAAATAATTGAACATGACTCGCACAATATCAATTGGAAGGATAATGACTGAAAGCTGCATAGCGCTGTTGAAAAAGTTCTTACTGACTCACATTTGTTCTTTTTTTCACTGCGAGCGAACGCACAACAGAGTCGGGACTTTTCTCATTTTCCTTTGGGATTTGTTCAAATACACACATAATGCTGGCAGGAAGAGCTAAAAGAAAAAGATAAAAATGATGTTTATTGTGTTTAATGGTGGATTTTTCATTTAATGGTGGATCATTAATACAAACACCCTGTCGGTGTAGTATAGTGTTGTACTGTGTGGAATAATGCTGAGCGGGCTGTTTGTGGAGCCACGGAGGCTTTTGTGATGTTTTCAGCTACTTATTTGATTGAGTGCTTTGATCGCTTTGCTGCCGGCAGCTACTTTGTGTTTGATGAGGTTTTGCTTCTGTTGTGTTTTCACTGAAGTGTGCACTTCCTTTTCTATTTTTTCTTTCTTTCACTTTCATCACGTTTTGTTGCATATACCAAAATTCTTCTATTTTTTTTCTGTTTTTTTTAATTCATCGACATATTTTCTCTGTCCAGGTGGATTTTGCCTTTACGGTCTGGCAGAGTTTTCCGGAGCGGATTGTTGGTTATCCTGCTCGCAGCCACTTCTGGGACAGCAACAAGGAGCGCTGGGGTTACACATCCAAATGGACCAATGATTATTCCATGGTGCTGACTGGAGCCGCCATCTACCACAGGTATCATACCGTACACACTTCATATTGTCTTCCCACTGCTGTACGTCTGTTTACCTCCAAGTGAAAGAAAGAACACCTTTAATCGTCCCACATGGGGAAATTAATTTTCTACATATGCATTGTACACAACATACAGTTAGTACCAACTATTGACATGCACATGCAGAGCAGAAGGCTACACCGCGAGGAGCGCGTTCAGGGCCTTGCTCAAGGGCCCGAGGTGGTGGACAGATGGTGGCGCCTCTCCTGATTTCCGGCCCCACTGCTGTACGTCTGTTTACCTCCAAGTGAAAGAAAGAACACCTTTAATCGTCCCACATGGGGAAATTAATTTTCTACATATGCATTGTACACAACATACAGTTAGTACCAACTATTGACATGCACATGCAGAGCAGAAGGCTACACCGCGAGGAGCGCGTTCAGGGCCTTGCTCAAGGGCCCGAGGTGGTGGACAGATGGTGGCGCCTCTCCCGATTTCCGGCCAATCCGGCAACCTCACGTACCCAGGCTTGTTAGACCTGGTCCAGGATGGTGGCGCATCACCCAGATTTTCGGCCGAGCTGGGAATCGAACCGGCGACCTCTGGGTCCAAAGCCTCTTCGCCACCACCTCCCCAAAAACCAAGTTGCATTGGCCGGGAATCGAACCCGGGCCTCCCGCGTGGCAGGCGAGAATTCTACCACTGAACCACCAATGCTTTCACTGTTTCTTTCCACTCTCCTGTTTTCACTCCTGCCCTTTTCTGATGCTACGTGGGATCAGATGCAACACTGTGATTCAGTGATCTGTAGATTATAATATTAGGTGTGATGTTGATCATAGCACAGCTTTAGGAAAAAGGTGTTTTACACTGGATATGCTTTGTCCAAAATGTCAATTTGCCTCCTACATCGTGTTCCTGCACAGCCCTGTCGGTTTTAATATGGCTTCACTCAGCCATGATGGGAGCTGCCCATTAATCTGAAGTCAGCCAATCACTGCAGCCCGATGCTTAATCGCTTCCAATAAGTCTGTTGTTCAATCCATCCAGGGTCGTGAACAGTTAGACAGTTGGTGAATTGAATTTAATTCACTGCCTTCAACCTTCAAGTGTTTAAAAGGTCTGTGTTTCTAATGCATTTGAAATAAGTTTCGTTTAGTCCATCTTGAATAGAGCTGCAAATTATTCTTACTTTATACGTTTTAATAATTCAGGTATTAATTCTGTCTATCAAATAACATACAAATATCTTTAAACATTTTTTTACTTTTTCTGACCAGCAGTCTTCCATGATATAATGTATTGAGTTGACAATAAGGGCTGCATGGTGGTGCAGTGGTTAGCACTTGTGCCTCCCAGCAAGAAGGTCCCCGGTTCGATTCTCGGCCAGGTTCTTTTGGTGTGGTGTTTTCATGTTCTCCCTGTGGTTCTCTCCGGGTACTCCGTCTTCCTCCCTTCGCCCAAAAACATGCACTATGGTAGTTAGGTTGATTCTAAGTTGTCTTTGTCTTCTTTAGGCTTTTAGCTTTGGTTTTGTGTTCTGTGCCACATTGACAAAGAAAAGATTCAGAGTTTAGATGCATGTTTATGTTAGCTCCTTGTCTCACTCCATGTCTTCCTGAGGTCAGAGAACTTTTCTCTTCCAGGTATTACCATTATCTCTACACCAGCTACTTGCCCACCGCTCTGAAAAACATGGTGGACCAGCTGGCCAACTGTGAGGACATCCTGATGAACTTTCTGGTCTCTGCTGTCACCAAGCTGCCCCCAATCAAGGTCACACAGAAGAAACAGTATAAGGAGACCATGATGGGACAGGTAAAAGTAAATCACGTCTTTCAGCTGGTTTGAACCGTGGCTTTTTTAACACCACTAATTAATAATTAAATTAATATGTTAAAATTCTTTTGTTCTTATGTATGACACACGTCAGTCTTTAAGTATCACATCATTTTTACTATTCAGGTTCCTGCCTCCCAGATAAAGAAAGTAAGAGAGTTGATGATTTACTGAGAAACGTTAATGTCAGCCATCATTCAGTAATGTTTTCTCTTGTCACCACAGCTCATGTTATATTATGAGTGAATGAAACAATACAGATCATCGTCTTTTTCATTTATTTAGAATTTCTCCTCTCATGCAGTAGACTGAGAGAAAAACACTTTTTTTGTTTTTGTGAGCGCACATTTTACAAAGATCGACAACACAAAACCTAGAAACCTGTTAGAAAGGTCACATCCTTTCCAAACAGGAAGAAGATAAGGATTCGTTCATTTCAGATCATCGCTGATCTAAACCCGTCGTTATTGACAACACTGACGATCTGACTGTGTAACTGTTCTTCTGTTTTATCGTCCTCCTCGTCTTCATCCTAGTCTTCGAGGGCGTCTCGCTGGGCGGATCCAGACCACTTTGCCCAGCGACAGACCTGCATGAACAAGTTCGCCAGCTGGTTTGGCGCCATGCCGCTGGTCCACTCCCAGATGAGACTGGACCCTGTCCTGTTCAAAGACCAGGTCTCCATCCTCCGCAAGAAATACAGGGACATCGAGAGGCTCTGACAGGACCGGCGCCCCCTTGGGGGAGACCCAACACAGGGGGAGGCACGAGAGACTATCTCAGTGGAGAGTAGAAGTAGTAGGACTTTAGCAGGATGGATGGAGAGCGCCACTGCTCTGTCTTCCACTCAGCACATTGCCAATGACCACAGCGCCGCTGCTGCCAGGACTGGACAGTTAAAGGGATTTTTTAAAAAAGCAGATGGCGTTTGGATTTAAAAACACAAAAACGCAATCACGGACGGACACAAACTGATGGACAAGCCAAACGGTAATGTATGTTTCACATGCAAACACACAGACACACTACTGACAACAAGAACTCTTAAATAGAATATTTTTTGTACAACAAGGGCGACATTGACTTACCTGCTCTTTCGGCACATGTACAGGATGGTAGAAGAGGGAAGGTGTTCACGATCGCAAACCTGGCAACCCCACCCACCACAAATCCCACTGGTCGCCCCTAGCAACCACAGTCTGCATCAGGACATAATACCAGACTCACTACCAATCCCGTTTTATAGCCTGAAAAAACATGTTTAGTTATTTTGGTTTCATTGTACAAATCAGCTCTAAGAATCAACGTCTCGCTCGCTGAGAGGTCATGATTCAGCGCGTTATCGTTTTCTAAATTTTGTCGTTTTTAAGGTTCAGAGTATCTTGTTACAAGTTTTTCCACAGAAAAGCAGCTGTTATTTTCTGATATCTTGGCTTTCAACACATCCTTGAGCCTCAAGTGTGACAATGTTCCATCTGTCCTATCACTGGCTCCTTGATGTGCTGATATGGCTTTTATAATGGTCTATCTGCTTCTCTGCGAACACTAAGATAAATTGGAAAAACATCCCGTCTCATATCCCATTTTCCTCTCGCACTCACAGCAGTTGTGTCTTTATCTTTTTTGCAATTACTTTTATCATCTTTTATTTCCCTCCTCAAACTCTCCTTACTTTGAAAGTTGGCTCATCCAAGCATAAGCTCCAGCGCAGTACATTTTTCCCCTGTTGGAATGAGCAAAATGCACATTTCTAGATGAAATGGAGCAGAACGCTATATTTGAACACAAACTTGTGTCGCCCGTTTCCACCCTCCCCCCCAACATTTCAAACCACATCACGTCTCTGGTGACCAGTACATTTCACTGAAGGGCCTGACTTGTAGAAAGATGTTTAATGCTGAGCACATCAGTGCTATTCTGACATCAGGGTCCGCCTTTAAAATTGTTTATTGCACATCACGTTGCCTGCATCATTTTTGGATGCCTAGATGTCCTTCTGTTGAAATATTGTAGTCATCAGTCCATTGTGGCTCTACTGCCACCACAATTTTTTTTTCACCCCTGTGACATATCAGAGTACCTCAGAGCCATTAATTTGACAAAAGGTTTTCTCCTCCATTTGTCAGGCAGAGATATGTTTGGGCTTCAATTAGGTAAGCCTATTTCATTTGGAGTGCTGCTGTTATTCCCTGGGGACAAGCTGTTGATGAAACACTCTTAACGTTATAGACCATTTGGTGGTGAAAGCAGTGACCCACAAATATGACCTGCTGGCTAATGCTAGCCTTGGGTGGACCGTTTTTTTTTTTTAATCCCCCAACAAACCCTGTCCATCATTTTGTCTGTCCACTACTTACAACACTTGTTATATCTGCATGTAACTGCCAAATCAATATTTTGCACCTTAATTTGCCTTACAGGTATTAGACAACCAGATCAAAATGCTAAAGCTTCTCTGCCTCTAATTGGTCATTTTTAAAGGAGAAGCTGTCAGAGAATAGTCTACGTGCAGCCGAGATCAGAAAGGGTCCACTTGCACCGTTACTTTGCAGACACTTGAATGAAAGCGGCGTGCTTTAGTGGCCTTTCTGGACGGCAGACATTCAGCTCAGTGTCTCAGCCAAAGCTTTTCCCTGTGTGCTTTCTGTAGCAGCAGCCACACGTTCACTGGTCGTTTCACTTTCAGCAGTTTTCATTCCTTCTTAACGACGTTAAAGCCGTGACAGTGTTAAGCAAGGCCCCGATTCTCTGCACAACATATCAAACCTAATCAATTCCTGGCAGGAAAGATATGTTTTGTCCCAGCCAAGAGTCATATGTGATTCTGGGAAGGGGGAAAAAAGAAATGTCAACGTATTCCTCACTTGTTCTGCATCTGGTCCATATTTCATCTTAAAAGGAACCATCTTGTTCGTTTCCACATTAAGCCTTTTAATATCTGATTGTTTGAATCACATTTGTTAATCATCTCGAGAGAACCACATCCCCCATTTCAAATCCCCTCAACTGTCAGCAGTGTACATAGACATATTTATTTTTTTGGGAAAGATGACATGCTGTGGCGACGACATTAGACTGATCCTGCATAGCTGAGGGGAGTTAACGGTATTTATTCATTATATTTTCAACATGCTGTGCACATTAATCTACACCGATGCCGATATACGACTCACATTATGCTTCACTGTGCATTGGTTTTTCCAGGCAAGCATCTATCACATTCTTTGCTCTCTTATACAGAATATTTTTTAGAGAGAGTGCCACTGGTCTAGAATTAGATTGGGTCCCACCATCTTGGCTCTCAACAGGAACCAAATTGCAAAGTCCCAATAAAGACTACGCCAACTGAAACATGAAAAAGAATAAAGCAGCTGGGCCCCCCTTTAACAGATGGAAACGTTTTCAGATTATGCTGTAACATCTTCCCCACATTACAATAATGGGTGTGGGGCTCTAACTCGGTTGTATTCAAATTGCTTTTTTTCATAGGAAAGAACTGTCCAATCTTTCCACTGGCCCACTGAACAGTTGATCAAGTGGAGAGTGTGATAGATGTGAGTGAGGCCGCAGGGAAAACCTCTGCATCCACTTAGACGCCTGTCAGGAGGGACATTATGCAGGTTAGCATTTGTGCTTCAGCGCGAATGGAAGGTTTTATGCAAAATGGTCCACGCAAGTTATTGTTTATGTTGACAGTGGCATTTGTTCTGGAAACTAGTCTGTTCTTGATTTGTGCCTTCTATCAACATTTATGTTTTTAAACATGCCGAGCACAGTCTGTCTGAGGCTATTTCTAATAGACAGGCAGCGCTAGCACCGTTTGCAGGGCCTGAACTGCTCTGCCTTCATACACTGGAGGAGACACAGTTTCCATTTGCTTATTATAAACACCGTTTTCATCGTTTTGTTTGGACAGTGTTGCTAAGGTGACCACGCATGACCACTTCCCATATGGGATTATTTATCTGTGATTGACTGTATCACATTACCAATTAGCAGTAATATCTGTTGATCTCTATGGACTGTCCTGATGCCTTCTCCTCCCTCCTACCTTGTGATTAACAGACGACTTTTATAGAGGTCACAAATGAAATAGATAAATGCCAATTTTGTAAGAATGATTTATAAAAAAATAAAATAAACTCATATTTGATGATAACTGCATCTGTGTTCTTGTCTGTGGATTGTAGAGTGGACAACTTCTCAGCCCCTGATCGCAGCCTCAGCCAAATGGGAAACATACTCTATGAGTAACAATAGTCTTGCAATGCAGCATTGCCCTCAGAGATACAGTACAATAACCACCTCTGTGTTAGACCACTGAGGAAGAGTTTATTAGTCACTACTCAGAGCATTGATTTTTATTTCTTCCTACTCTGCTTGATGCGTTCTTGCTGTTCCAGTGCTGCTTCTGTCCTTCTGTGTCTCCCTGAGTACAAAGGCCTCAACAGCACCTTAGATTTGACCCCAGCTTCACTCTGAATTGTGAAATGTACCCATATCCAACACTGATCTTGTCTCATGTGACCTAAAAGTGCTGCCGTATGACTGCGGGTACGCAAACATGTCCTCAGATATTAGCCCATGTGTCATGTTTGTGGTAAACAAAGCATTTTAGGAATTCGTTAGTTCAAATACAAAACATTAACGAAAGACACCAAGATCAAATTAAAAAGCCTGTGTTTATCAAGCAGCTCCAAACAGCAAATCAGTGGTAAAACAAAAAGACAAAAAAACTAAAAAAGCATGAATTCACCATGAAGAACAATATTGCCTTAACTTATTTGAAACTATGTTTTATTGCATTTTTTATAGAGAGCCTGTTAGTTGTGGTGAATTCATTCTATTGTATGGCATCCAGGGAAATTGTAGGATATCGTGCAGTCCAGTGCCTGACTGTTTCTGCGCACTGCCGCTGCTGGATTCTGCCTATATGCATATTCTGTATAAATATGTACCGTATTGTCCGGACTATAGGTCACTCCGGAGCATAAGTCGCATCAGTTAAAAAATGTGTCATGAAGAGGAAAAAAACATATATAAGTCACACTGAAGTATAAGTCGCATTTATTTAGAAATGTATTTCACAAAATCCAAGTCCAAGAACAGACATTTAATCTGGAAAGGCAAGTTACTACAAGCCAGCGAGTCCAGCAAGCGGCTGGCTTCAGGCACTGCGCTGTGCCACTCTCAGTGTGTGCCACAGCGCAGCAATCCATTCAAGGACTTGCTGGAACGTTGCATGGTGCATCCTCCCGGTTGCCGTGAAGATGTGCTCTCCATCCACCAACCAGTGGTTGGAGTACTTTGGTGCCTGCTCACTCACCCACTCACCCAACCACCCACTCACCCATCCAACCACCCACCCACCTACTCACTCGCCCATCCACCTGCTCACTCACTCACTCAGCCACCCACCCACTCAGACACTCACCCACCCACTCAGCCATCCACCCACTTACCGGCTCAATCACTCAGCCACCCACCAACCCACTCACTCACGCAATCACCCAACCATCCAACCACCATCCCACCCACCTGCTCACTGGCTCAACCACCCACTCACTCACTCACCCGCCCACACAATCTTTGTTTTTTTAAATGTTTTTTAGAAGAAACATAATTTTTACTATTTTTTTTAACCACACATTTTTCGTAATGGAACAAAAAAGTCTGTTGAACTCTTTTGAAAAATTACCTGCCCCAATTTTTTGTTAATTTTTGAACATCAGTTATTTTGTAGTTTTTTTTAATGATGTTTGTCATTGTTTTCGTGTTTTTTGAAAAATAATTACTTCATGTTTGAAAATAGTTAGTCCTTTTTAAATTACATTTTGTTGTTTTTGACATTTACTTACATTGCAGTTTTTTAAAAATATCTTTTGGGCGTTTTTGAACAGTTTTTTGTTGTTTTTGAAATTTCTTTTTATTAGTTTGAAAAATGACGATTTTTGATTTTTTTTGCTTTTTGACCTTTTTTGAAAAAGAAATTTATTGTTTTCAACATAGATTTCAGGATAGATTTTTGTCTTTTTTAGAGAAAAATGTTTCATTGATTCATAAAAAAACCCTCATCTTTTTAAAAATGCAGTTTGTGAGGGTTTTTAGAAAGAGTGTTTTTTATTTACGATTTTTTTGTCATTTTTTAAAATTGTGTTGTGTTTATATACTATGATGTTTCGGATGAATATTGTACTTTTTTCAGAAAAGTTAAAATGTTCCAAAATGTCCATGATGACATGCTCAACAATGATGTTCTAGTCCAATTATTGATATTTTTGAGAAATGTGAAATTTTACAAATATTGTCACTATGACATTCCAGTCCAATTTGAAAAAAAAAAAAATTTTAATGTCAGACACGATGACATTTTAATTTCAAAAAACAAAGAAAACAAATTGTTTAAATGTCTAAAAAGGACACTTTTCAAAACATGTCAAAAAACAAAAAATATAAGGCTATGACCTTATGTTTTTTTCAAGAACATTTGATGCAAATGCATTCAAATGCCAGTTCTAGCATAGTCACCATTAAGGCTGTAGCCTTACGTTATTTTCTTTTTTTGTGACCTATCAAGAAATTAAGTTTTATGGCCTTTGATCATGGTAATAGCATTACTATTAGTGAAAACATGTTATTAAATGATATTTGGAAGCATTTTTATCAAATTTGTACAATTATTCATTTTTGACATATCAAGAAATTAAGTTTTCTAGGTTTTAATCATGGTAAAATAATTACCAATGGCAAATATATGTTATTTAATGATATTGAAATGCATTTTTATCAAATTTTACGATTATTCTTTTACGTTTTTGTATGATGATGATTTTGTTGATTAAATATGAGAAATCATCGTTTTCTGGCAGGTAAAAAAAACTGCATGACAAAAATGTAAAATTGAAATAAAGCACTAAAATGCCATAAAATATCATGAAATCACGAAACTGCCCAAAAACGGCCAAAAAAATAAAAGAGGAAACAATGTACCAAAATGGCAAGAAGAAGCGTGAAATCGCCCCCCAGAATCATATTTTGTTGATTAGAGGCCAGAAAATCTCATTTTCTCAAAGGTCAAAAATCAAAAAAATACGTTAGGGGTTAGTATGTCAAAAATGCCACAAAATGGCCAAAACCGAAAAAGGGCAATAACGTGCCCAATTGTCAGAAAATAGCCTGAAATCAGTACCCAGAATGGTATTTTGTGTATTAGATGCCAGAAAACCTCATTTTCTCATCGGTCAAAAATCGCGAAAAGATGTAAGGGGTTAGTATGTCGAAAATGCCCAAAAATGCCCAAACCCAAAAAAGGGAAATAACGCGCCCAATTGGCAGAAAATAGCATGAAATCACTCCCCAGAATGATATGTTGTGGATTAGACGCCAGAAAACTTCATTTTCTCATCGGTCAAAAATTGCAAAAAGACGTAAGGGGGAAAATTCCCAAAAATGGACACCGTTTAAAAGTGGAAAAAACGCGCCAGATTGGCAGAAAATAGCGTGAAATCAACCCCCAGGGTGATATTTTCTCCATTAGATTCCAGAAAACCTCATTTTGGCAGGTGTCAAAAATCGGACCAAAACGTAAGGGGTTAGTATGTCGAAAATGGCCCAAAATGGACATCGTTTAAAAGTGGAAAAAACGCGCCAGATTGGCAGAAAATAGCATGAAATCATCCCCCAGGGTGATATTTTCTCCATTAGATTCCAGAAAACCTCATTTTGGCAGGTGTCAAAAATCGGACCAAACGTAAGGGGTTAGTATGTCGAAAATGGCCCAAAATGGACATCGTTTAAAAGTGGAAAAAACGCGCTAGATTGGCAGAAAG
>JAFBJQ010001822.1:0-94541 GCA_016785345.1 Trinectes maculatus | reverse complement strand
TTTTTTTTTTTTTTGCGTAATTTCATGATAACATGCTATACTATGTTGTTTTTCATCATTTTTGGTGCTTTCGTGAAAACTGAAAATGTTGCAACATTTTGCGATTACATACACACTTTAGATGTTTTTGGGAAAAATGAAATTTTTGGGAGATTTTGTGACAACCTACTATACTATGACTTTTTTTCAAGATTTTCAACGTGAAAATTTTAATTTTTGTATAATTTCATGATGACATGCTATACTAGGACATTTTTCATCATTTTTGACGGTTTTGTGAAAAATGAAAATTAGCACAAAAGAAATGCAATTATTAACACCCTCCAAAGTCACTGGCAACAATTTCTCCATGGAAAATATTACTATCATCTGACTTGACTGCAATGGCACTTAGCAACCTAAGTGTTTTTCAACCTTTTGTGAGCAATGGCACATTTTTTACATTAAACAAAATCCCGTGGCACACCAGCAATCAAAACAGTTAGAAAATGTTACAAAAAGTTTCCAAAACAACAATTTCAGTGTCTGCAGACATGTCATCAATACATCTGACAACATACAGCCCTGGCCCTCGGGCCGTAACACAGGCACAAACAGTCATTTGCAGTGAATTAATTTTTGTTTGACCAAATAAGTGGACAATTTTCCACGGCACACGTGACGACCTCTCATGGCACGCTGGTGTGGCACGGCAAAATCACTGCCCTAATCTGGAAAATGACCAGGGATCTTTCTGTCTCATGATTTGCTACTCATTGAACAACAGACCATGGAACAGAATAAGGTCTCTGGCCATTTTACTGATAAGGAAACTATGACTAAACCACTCACCTAGCATGGTGGTGTCGCCACTTGCTTGCAGAAAATGAAGACATGCTCTCCAAGAAGCTTCAGTAATGCATCAGCATGGACATCTGAAACACAGAAAGGAACACCGTCACACAACCCATCATAAGGAAAAAATACATCAGTAATAAATCACTATTAGCAGTTAGCATTAACAAAGAATATATAGGGCGGGTTCTAATATAAGAACTCGCCCCTGGTCATAGGTCTGTCTGAAGCTGCCCACCCATACCACACACTGAGAGTACCTGGGCTTCCAGGTGTGCCAGGGCCTGGGAGGGGGACTTGCTTGTTGGACGAAGGCTGTGGGACTGTCTGTGCACCTCCTTGTCTCTTTATCTGACCCATCACAGGCTGCAAGATACTGGTGACTTTGGTTTCCTCTGCGGAACTCCTTCCATGACCAACATCGGCATCAGAGACTGGACTGGACTTTCATGGTGGTTGTGCCATTCTGGTAAAGAAACAGCTGCATGGTGTTTGGCTGCCCAGTTGCTACATGTTCTCCAGTGGCTGCAGCCAGGTCTGCATATCCCTCAAGCTCCTTGTCACGGCTCTTTGGTCGTCGCTTGGGGAGGTGGCGATGAAGCTAGAGAATCATGCTTGAGACCAAGAGGTTGCCAATTCGAATCCTAGCTGGCCAGAGATTTGGGTGATGAGCCACCACCCGAGACCCGGGCCACCATCGAGCTTGGGAGCATGAGGTTGCTGGTTTATGGAGTTTTCCTGGGTATAGCCATAGTCTCCCTGGGGACCCTCGCCATCACCCTGCAGACAAATGGAAAATTCATTCATACATGACAAGAGGTAAACACTGACAAAGATAAACATGAAAACAAGAAGAAAGCATCAGAGAAGCATTACTATATATTTGTGCTACATTAAATCACATTATTACATATAAAAATACTACTACTATGTATTTCAGCACATTACAGTACAATGGATGGACAGACAGACTGACAGTCAATCTACATAATGAATGAGAGAATATGTTAACTACCTGCAGGAAGTTCTTCTGCAGGCCATGCCTTTGGCTCCACCCTGTATAGAGGGCATCTCCAACATGGTAGCAATGCTCCTCACACTGCCCATGTTGCTCGTCTCCACAGCACCTGTTTCACATCCGTTTCCACAGACAGCTCGAGATCGCTGGCACGCCGATGTTGGTGGTAAGACACATCTATCATTCTCCCTGTTGTAGTGAGTGTGTGCTGCTTCGTGTTGGCATGATGCACTAACCTGTACTATCTGTATGCATGTGGAATGCACACAATTTATTTCCCCAACGGTGGGACTATTAAAGGTATTTCTTCTTTTTTGGGCAGTGGGGGTGGGCCTTTCTTCTGAGTCTGGCTACGGTTGGCATTCTTCGAAAGATCTTTGGAGGGGCACAGGCTCAAATCTTCAAAGTCACCCCCATGATATATATCAACAATTAATTAATTTTTTAACACTTTATGATCTAACATGTAATTAAAACAAACAAACCCAATAACTATAATGTTGAAAATTTTAATGGCCACTCAAAAGGGCACTTTGAAATGAAAGGGGCAAGGGGCCCAAGCCTTGAAAGCAGCCCCCTCTACACGTGCATGTATTCCAGCCACCCACCCAACCACCCACTTGTTGAAGCATTATTCTAGTATTGTTTGTCACTGGATCTCTCTCTCTCCCTCCTATACCTCCATGGTAGTAATCACGCTGGGTTTATTGACAGAAGTCGGTGCAGAGCTTTATCAGGTGTTACACGAATCACTACACCGGCAACAATCGGGAACTCAGAGTAGCAGGAAATGTCCTTGATTATTATGCCAGAGTCAGTATAGTTCCAGGTTTGGATCTGCCCAGAAAACCGCGTCTTGATATACGTTGGTCTTTATGTATGTTGTAACTATACAAATCCTGATTTACAAACAGGAAAGAGATTAGAGTGTTTTGCCTGTGCTAAGGGACAGGTTAGAATCCATTCATTATGAACTATTTGAATCGCTTGTTTAACTGAAGAGGAGTTGGAAAAGGGGTAAAAATCTTTAAATGGTGATGTGTTCCTTTAAAAGTTTCGAAACCAGCAAAGACTCAAAGGCATTTGTTCCAGCTGTTATATTTTTCTGTGTGTCCAGAACTGCTGTCATCTCATGAGTGTCTTGCCTTGGACAATGACAGGTTTAAACATACACACATAACATTTGGCAGAACAACATTTGTAACATAATATTCCAGCAACTATCTGTCTGGACTGTTGCCCTCTACAGCTCAGGTAGGCCAGGCATGGGGAACTGACCAGCGAAAGCCTCCACCTCAGCCTTGATCTCTGCAACCCGCTGCTGGAACTTGTCTTCCTGAGCGAGAGCCTGAAGATACTCCTTCAGAGTGGCCTTGGGATCCAGGCTTCTTTGCACCTCCAAGGTCAACTCAATACCTGCAGGGTAACCTTTGGTTAGATGGTGGTTTGTTCAATTTCCTTATCGCCTGACTTTTTTTTAATGAGGGTTATTAAAGTTTACCTCTGTGAATGAACTCAGCCACCTTTCTGAAGTCATCCTGCACCAGGCCTCTGGAGGTCAGAGCTGGAGAACCAAACCTCAGACCACTAGGGCGCAAGGCACTTTTATCTCCTGGACAAACAGATATACAGTATATGTAAAAATCCTCACTCTCCAGGGAAAAAGACATTTACAGTTGTTGAGAGCCATACATGCAAACACACCCTACCTGGACAGGTGTTCTTATTGCAGGCAATGGCACAGGCCTCCAGAACCTTCTCAGCTCGACCTCCATCAGTTCCTTTGCTGCGCAGGTCCAGGAGTATCAGATGGTTGTCAGAGCCACCTACAAAAAGCGAGACACAAAACATGTAAGGACAATATACAGACCATACGGAAAAAGAACACAAGGATCATTAATCATAATATGTCATCACTAGCTGTGTAAGATGTGGGGAAAATATATATAGATTATATTTTGAATATATATGTGATCATGATAATCTGATGATATTCTTTAAAAAAATTTAATAAAACTATACCTGGTTGGAAATATTTGTCATATGAACCTAAAGAATAGGCTAAAGACTATAAATCAGCCAGAATTTATCAAAATTGAATTAAGGAGAAAACAAAATCAATTTTGGAAAACGGTAATATGTCTCTTACCAGTGACAATCTTGTAGCCATAGTCAATAAGAGCACTGGACAAAGCCTTGCAGTTATCAAGAACTTGCATCTGATAGGCCTTAAACTCTGGGGTCATCGCTTGTTTGAGTGCTACAGCAACACCTGAGTGACAGGAAAAGAAAAGTATAATATAGATTCTAACATAAAATGATGACTGTTCATTAAAAAACAAATTTAAAAAAGTTCAAGGGAGAAAAAGAAAGGAAGAGATACCTGCAATGGCATGGTTGTGTGGTCCTCCTTGTAGCCCAGGAAACACAGCCTGATTGATCAAAGACTCCAAGTTGTACATAGTCTCCTTCCCCTTGGCATCAACACTCCGCACACCTAGAAAGGAAAACAGACAGACAAGAGAAGATGAAGAATGGAAAATAAATAAATGACAAAACCATTTAAGTCAGTAAAACGTACTGGTGACAAAACTAAAAACACATTTTGCTTTGAACAGGTGTTCTTAGGCATGTCTTATTGTGCTTCTACCTTTCCTGTAGAAGATAATTCCAGCACGGCAGCCACGCAGTGTCTTGTGTGTTGTCGTGGAAACTATGTCACTGTATTCAAAGGGAGAAGGCACCACACCAGCAGCCACCAAACCACTGATGTGAGCCATGTCTGCCATCAGATATGCACCATTTTCGTTTGCGATCTGCCTCATGCGGGCGTAGTCAAGGTTACGGGAATAGCAGCTTGTACCTGGAGAAGTAAAAGATGAAGAGGGTAATGTGATATTTTCAGTCAGACTGTGTGTGTCTGCAAATGTACATGCATGCATGCATATGCACCTGCAATGATGAGTCTAGGGTGGAACAGGCGTGCATTTTCTTGCAGCCTGTCATAGTCAATGTAGCCAGTCTCTGGATTCACCTGTACACAGTAAACCACATCAGATCAAACTCTTAGCAGCCTCATATGATACACAGGACAAACAAAAAACTAAACACTTTTAAAAAATCACTTTGGCTTTCAGCCATTTAGACTAAATCAAAATGAAACCATTGCGAATCAATATGCTGACAGAAGTGTAGTGATTTTTGGTGAAAAACAGTTGGTGGCTTTAGAAAATAACTATACGCTTTTGGATTCATTTTGTCTGTTTTTACTTTCTTTCTGTAAACTTTACCAGCTTTTAAAAGCAGCCACAGGCAAATGTGTACATAGACAGGTACATAGATTCCTGGATGAGTGTGTGTGCTTTTTTGCTTGGTACCTTGTACGGCATGGACTCAAAAAAGATGGATGTGGCTGAGATTTTCTTCTTCTCCGTCATGAAGCCGTGCGTCAGGTGACCTCCATCAGGAAGGTCCAGTCCCATGATCCTGCCGTGTGGCTCCACAATAGCCGTGTACACAGCGAAGTTAGCAGGTGACCCTTACAGGTAGACGTAAACAACAGTGTGACAAGTCAAAAGCAAGGAATGGAGATGATGAGATTAAATCAGAAAACTGAGGAGAACAATGACTAAGTTTGGGTGTTAAATCAGTATTTGATACCTGAATATGGCTGCACATTAACCCCCCATTTCTCAGAGTCCAGACCATAGGCCTCCAGCGCCCTCTTCTGACAAAGTCTCTCTAGCTCATCTACATGCTCTGTGCCACCGTAATACCTTATCACAGGAATCATACAGCTTATTATTTCTTTACTTTCATACAGTTGTTATTAATATGTATGATTTAATAAACATTTTAATACAGTCAACATTAGTTTACCTCTGACCAGGATATCCCTCAGAGTACTTGTTGTTCATACAGGAACCTAGAGCCTCAAGAACAGCTCTACTAGCGAAATTCTCAGAAGCTATCAGCTCCAGACCGTACGTCTGCCTGTGCTTCTCCTTCTTTATAATGGAGAACACCTGAAACGCGGGCACAAACACAAGTGCTGTGTCAGCAGTATTCTGAAACCGACCTGATTAAGTCAACAGCCATGTAAGCAGAATTTTCTGTAAAACCTAACCTGCATAAAGTCGGTCTCAGTACAGGCAACAATCAAATTTACACATATGGCGTAGTCTAATTTTCAAGACATGTCTACATATCTATCTGATTTAAATGTCCTACTTGTGTTTTATAGCAGTGGATGTAACATCAATGTGAGTAATGATCAAGACTACGCTATGTAAACATAAAAACAGGAATATCAATATATCAAAATATTATAAAATAACAAAACAAAGTTAATCAACTGAAGTTATGCTAATCAAAAAGTTGAAAATGATAGATAATGGGTGGGTAGCTGTAAACATAATAAACATAATAAAAATAAAGTCCTACTAAGAGTTATCAAACTACTGTCAAAGTACTTACATAACACTGAGCATAGTAACTAAAATAATTAATGTTGCCATCATCAGTTGCAGCTCTAACAAAATCATTGTCAACACCATTCCACACATAAAAACAACCAGAAGTGACTGTTCTTAAAGATATGGTTTTAAAGGGGCGTCAGTATATGACTGATCAACTTTTATAATTCACTAAACACAAACCTCTAAGTCGTTGGTGACCAGAGGCTCCAGCATCATCTTGTTGTGTGAGTCCCATGTTTCTTTGCTCACAGTGCTGCCATTAGTTAAAGACATGGTAGTTTAATGTTTGGTCACAAAACTGGAGATCTAAAGAGGAGAAGGAATGACACATTATGAAAAAAAAGACAATTTCACCATAAAGTGTTTATATAACTAACGTGTACAAAGCTGGACAGAAACAGGTACATTACCACACTCAGGTTAATTATTACAATACAAAGGACAACAAACACTCACTCTCACACACGCGCGCGCGCGCACGCACACACACACACACACTCACACACCAGCAGTGTCGCAACTCTTCAGTTGTGGCGTGACATGGTCCCATCGATTAAACGTTGAACCATCACAAAGTTAACGAGGAGCAATGTCTGCATGTAAATCTGCTCCTGCAGCTGTCAGACCGGTCACCTGAGGTCAGAGCCTGTGCAGCTGAGCACATGACTGACACAGCCCGGTCTGCTGCCGTGATTGACCCGCAGTCCGCAGCTACAAGACGGACTCAACACAACGGAAGTCCCCAACACTAACCGCGACTTCCGTGATAATTCACCGCAACTCTGAGTGTGAAATATTGTTTATGAAGAGTTAAAACAACAGGCTGATTGTTGAGCTTGTTAATTCCGTCACAGAAAAAAATGCTGAATGTCATGTGCATTCTGCCACGGGAAACTAACACCGAGGTAAACTAACAAATAATGAACACAATTTTAAGGGGAAAGTTTTGAAAGTGCTGCCAATTAAATTAGCGTCGGGTTCCCGTCACAAACTTTAAAACTCAACACTTACTGAGAACACGCACACAACTTTAGCGGACTTAGACTTACCGTACACAGCGTATGAGATATCCTGCCACTGTGAGACGTACAGCAGAAGTGACAAGGAACACCCTTCCCTCCTCTGTCCAAAATCCGCCAAACATACCACCAATCAGCGCCCCCCGTCTTCTTCCTCGTTTTTATGATTCGCCAACATATTGATCTATACTCACTACCGTCACCTTGTGCTCGGGGTGTGAACTAACACGTCTCCGCTGAACTTCATACACTATTTATAACATAAACTGCTTCATGGTCCTCTAGTGTCATTTTACACTGAAACACATCAACGCCATGCACAACGTCCATCAAAATACAAAACTCTGTGATAAATAAACCATCTGCAGTGCTAATGTACTGTGAAAACATATACTGCTTTAAGTAATCATTAAAACTTTCTGTTAAAATGCAGTTACATAAACACATGATTTCTGTAAAACCTATATGTTGTCGACACTTTAAAAGCTTTGTTATGTTTCATGAGAAATAATGCATTTTTACATTTAAATTTATCGAAGATAAAGTTATCAACTATCACAGTTAAAGTTAGAACTACCTTCACTAACATTAAAATAACAAACATATCAGTAACAATATTTCATTCATTTCATTAATATTTCATTACATGATTTAATGGTAATTATGCAATTTTTAAAAGGTCAATAATTATCTTATCTTATTTTTAAATACATTTTGCTGATTTTACTTTTACTGTATACCTAAATTTAAGGTATTTTCTTGTAAGAGTACTTTACAGAGTAAAATGAGAATAGAATTTTATTTTGAGAAGTCAAACCAGCAAAAAGTAAAGTGTTAATTGAGCAATATTGCTGTATTAAATTTTTGAAATGAGAGTATGTTTAAATTTTTTTAGTTTGTTGGTTATATTTTTATTAATACAGAATTAAATCCATTCAGTTATTCTTTGTCCCTGCTAGAAGCTGTTGCAAAGCCTCTAAACTGTGAGATTCATGCTCTTATATCACAAATAATTGAATTGTATTTTTGAGTTATTTCATTTTAATTAAATTTTTAGTTGCACCTGAAGTCTGCCAAACCACAGGACAGTTTTCTTGCATGGGAATAAAACAAATAAAGAAATTAAAACACAAGTGTTACTGTTTTCATTATAATTATCTGAAACATTTTCATGAGTCTGTTATGTACAATGTAAGATTCCAAAGTGTCCACAGTGGCAAAGCTCAATTATTAAAGTTTAAATTGAGTTTAAACTTTGAATTTAAAAGTTTAAATATCATACACAAGCTCATAGGTTAGAGGGGGTTCATTCCAAGCTTACATGAAGACCGGTGTAATCTCATTTGTAACTGTATTTTCTGGAAGGATCAGCGAGGCCATCAATCCATGCCAAAACACAGACCCCCCTCCATTGTTGTTGCCTCTACCATTTTCCATACAGGCATAATATTACAGTAATATCTTATATATTTTTCATAACTCTTCCTTAAAAATAGTCATATATTGCGCCAATCCAATAAGAAGTGTAAATGCCTCTGATAAATACTCTGTATCATTTCAATGATAGGGAGTTTATTCCTCTTGCTGCGGCTGCTGCTGCTTCTTTTGCTGTGAGGAGAAAATAAAGAATACAGACCATCAGTATGACACAATGCACAGACGTGTACACAGCAGTAGTATGAACTGCTAAACGACAATTTTACTAATCTCACTCTGTCAAAGTCACTAAAACTGATTGCTACTGCAGATTTCTGACTTATTTTGACTGTAAGACAATGCCAAAAAGAAAAATATTGCAAGATAAAGGGGAAAGATACTAAGCTGCATTTTCTACAGAGCAGTATAAAAAAAGGGGTGTCACATCTTATCTGGTCTGAGGTGATTTCCAGTCTCAGATCACCAGCTATTTACTACATGTTTAAATTATCACCTCATTAATTGTTGTTGCCATGCGTTACCTTTTTTCTCCTCTTCTTTCTTTCTTGCTGCATCCTCTCTCTGTTTTCTTATAATGGCAAGACGAGCGAGGTCAGCCTTGGCCTGGTCTGTCTTCCCTGCCAAATGCATCTTCATGTAGCGCTCCTTTGCTCTCTGCTTCTCGAGCTCTTCTCTGTACAAAAGTTATGGTGTCAAGGTGGAGAGAGTGATATATTTAGACAGTTTACATTACTTTGGAAAAACAGCTGAAAATAGCTTAGTTGTCATCATCTACATGAAACTGTGCTGACCTTGAAAACTCCATGACAAGAATTTCAAAATAAAATGTAAAAATCCAACTATTGTGTAATGTAAATGGACAGAATGTGCAGGTAATATTTTGACATTTCAAGCACAAATAATGCACATGACATATGGATTGGGCATCAGCAGTCCATACAATTACAAATGTCTTTAAATGATACTGTCTGTTGACGTTCCAGTGTAGCACTGACGCACCTCTCTCTCCTTGATAACTGCTTGGGTTCATCCAACTCAATCTGTGTCACCTTCTTTGACTTTTGAGCCACCCTGTTAGGGTTTTCTATTTCTATCAAGCCTTCCACACCTGCTCTCTTCCTCTGCAAACACATCACAACGATAATACAGAATAAAGTGAATAAACTGTATGTGCTATATGTGGGATAACACAAAGAAAAAGTGGCAGCATTAGTGAGGCACTACCAGGGAGTTTTCCTCATCACTATCATCTGAACCTGATGCAGGTAACGTCTCTTCTGTTGCATCATTTTGAGCTGCAGCCTCTTCCCCGCCTTGCTCATTCTCTTGCTATGAACACAAATCACAGCAAAGTATGTAAATAAACTAAAGAAAACAAAAGAGATAAGCATACAAGGGGACGTAAGTAAACACATCTAGTTACAACAGGGAATACATATCGCGCCTACATACTCTATGTAGAGTACTTCATCAGTACATAACCATAAGTGTATTTTGCAGTGTTCACCTAATACAATTATATTAATAATTGAAATTACTACTGAGTTCAGTGCTTTAAAAACATTTCGTTACCCTGGCCATAGAGCTAAGAAGCGGCATCAACTGATGTGGTGAAGTGGCTCTAAATGAGGCACCCCAGCACCATTCAGGTTAGGATTTGAGCTCACTGTACCCTTTACACCGACGGAAAATGCAAGGGAGTTGCATTGTGGGAAACGTAGGCTCAAACGATGCAGAGTATTGCAAGATGATTGAAGTGCCACAGGTGTATAACACCAACCTTTTTCCTCTCCTTCTCTGCCTTCATCTGAGCATCTATCTCCTCGGGGCTTGTGTACGTCCGCATGCGGCCCTTGTGGCCACCTTTCTTACCTACAACCACGACCGCGATAAAGAAAAAAGCGACAATAAGCAAATAGTACACCGACAATTGGCAGAAACGTTTCTAATGAACATGCTGTCTGCTCTTTTTTAATGACAGATGTTGAAGTAGGATCACGACCCACGTTTTACAAAAGCAAGTCGCCTGAACAAGCTAACAGCAGTGCTAACATTCAAACAAAAAGATGACAACATACAGAAGCAAGTTTTAAATCAGGCTTACCTCCTTTGGGCATGTTTCCAAACGAAGCTTTTATTATAAACTCATTAAAATGTAAACACTAAAAGCAAACATGAACGTTGAGGCAACAGCTGAGTTGACACAACTCACGCTACCGATATGTATTGCAGTCCAAGGATTTGCCTGTCAACAATCAGATATTTTTTTTCAGGCATTTGGTGAAATATTTGCGCGATAAAACAAATAAACGTACATATGTTTATAATAGCAAATTTATTGTAAATGGTGCGATTCATGAGATATAAGACACATACATTGAGTTGTTTATCTAAAGGCAAGTTGTTAGCGCGCTAAAGTGATGCAATTTATATATTAAAAATGACAGGACATCTCTTTTTTCCAAATCCCATAAACCGACAGAAATAATAATTAATATAAACGCATACAATATTTTAGTGTAAAGAAAATGTAAAAGGTATTAAATGCTGATAAATTTAGTTTATTTGTTATGGTGACGTATTTTGTGCGTCGATAGACCGCAATGCCGACCCCTTTCTAACTGACGTCAAATTATAGCGTCCAAGATAGCGTTCACACCATCAAAGCGAAGCATAGGTAGCTTGTTGTTGTATTGTTTTTTTTTATCAACCACAGCGAAATGCCGAAAGTAAAGAGAAGCCGGAAGCCGCCTCCAGATGGCTGGGAGCTAATTGAGCCCACTTTAGACGAACTGGATCAGAAAATGAGAGAAGGTAAGACAGTGAAATACGACTGACTACGGCTACTCGCAACGCTCGGCGACTAGGCCGAAGCCCCAGCGTCAACTTGCGTGAAAATGGAAAAATAATTTCAGCAGTTTCTCTGGTTTTTGTCTCCCTGTGGCGAATCTCGGTTCAGTTTCACTTAAACATTAGGCGGTGATGGTGAAACGAATATATTTGGAATCAAACACACAAAACGTCTATTTACGCTGTTGGTTACAACAACAGTGGCTATGATCTCGATCTCCAATGTTTTTGTGGCATTATGCGAGCAAACCCTTACCAGCGGTATTTCACTAATGTAACGTCGCCATCCTCGGCACAAGTCACACCAAAGCTACAGAAGCTTTTAAACTATATATTCGTTTTTCTAAGCCCAACTGTTTTTATTTGCTTTTTGTTCTATTCTGTGTTGCAGCTGAAACAGAACCTCACGAAGGGAAGCGAAAGGTGGAGTCACTTTGGCCAATTTTCAGGCTGCACCATCAGCGTAGTCGATACATCTATGACCTCTTCTACAAAAGAAAAGCTATCAGCAGAGGTAGGCAGGCCTACCCCCTATGACCAACCTCAAATGTTTACCATTTCCTCTTTATTTCTTCCTCTTCCATTGGCAGTGTTTTGTAAAGCCTTCCCCTGTTATTAAGGATAATGTTTTTAATGTTTGTGGGGACTGTGAACTCTTCAGTTTGGCCACTTAGTTTTAAGTCTGAGCAAGCTTAAGGATTTAATACACTTGTTTGCGAGGCAAATATAAACAGACATATGCCATGTTTATTTCCCTAAGGGAATCCTCCCAAGGGATTAGTAAAGTTTCTATCTATCTATCTATGTACTTTGAATTCTCTGTGAATCAAGTATTTTCTTTCTGTGTGCGTCTATGTGACATGCATGTGTGTGTATGTGTGTGCATCCTGGTAGAGTTGTACGAGTACTGCATAAAAGAAGGATATGCTGACAAGAATCTGATTGCCAAGTGGAAGAAGCAGGGCTATGAGAACCTGTGCTGTCTGCGTTGCATCCAAACAAGAGACACCAACTTTGGAACCAACTGCATCTGCAGAGTCCCCAAGAGCAAACTGGAAGTTGTAAGTCAAATGTAAAATCATATTAGAAACAATCTTGGCATGAGCATTTATTTTACAGGATCATTTTTGCCCCGCTGCTGCCCCTGGAATTAAGGCAACGCAGTTTTGGTCAGATCTGAACTTAACAGGCGAGTGAGGTAAATAATTGGTATGATCCAAAACTGAATCAGAACCTGAAGGAGAAAAATTGCTCAACTATTATATAGTTGTAAGTGGTTGTTTTTTAAAGCTGTAGCTGGTGTGGTTAACGACATCCAGTGAAGATTTTATTTCCTAAATGGTTGACAACACAGAAAATGTGGCTGTAAATCATGAAAAATGCTGCGACCAACTAGTTGTTGTTGTTTTTTTTCTCTTTATAGGGAAGGATCATTGAATGCACCCATTGTGGATGCAGAGGTTGTTCTGGCTAAGTGTAGTTTTTGAGCATCGTCTACATTCTGTTGGACATCGGGACATATCCAGCCTCCAACTGTTTTTGTTTTACTTGCATTCGAAGCAGATCACTGAGAACTTCACCCCCAACATCGGCTGTCCTGACATTGGATCAGTATTTTGATACTTTTCTGTTTTTTAAACCAAGGGAGCAATGGAGAATGCATTGAGAGGGGCCATGTTGTCATAAATACATTAGTACACACTGTTTCTTTTTTTACATGCCTAACTTAAACCGCCCAGGCCTGTCACTGCAGCAAGTCACATCCACCGTGGAGGTCATTTTCAGTTCATATGTGTTTAATTTCATTTGAAGAGAGCTGGGAGGGAACTGATCTGTGTTTGAAATGTCATTGTTTTTAACCTGAAAACATTTTTCCAACATTGTTCTTGTTATATAATTCTAAATAAATTTAGTTGGTATTGTGTTTTTATCTCTTATTTGGCAAAATTCACCACATGAATAAAATGAAAAAACCTTTGAAGCATCAAAGGCATCTCCAGGTTTAATAACTTAATGAATGAGTTAACATTGTGGTCTGAAAGGTATCAGTATGTATGTATGTAAAAGGTGTGTAGTTTTAGTGTTGATCTTGGTGAGGTCCACACAATAATGAGAGGTTTCCCTTGATTTCCAAATGTTGAATGACAAAGTCAAAATATACGTATTTTTAAGGAAAATAGGATTAATATGTTTAAAAGGGGTAGTACTTGGTTCCACATATCGTTTTTTAACATACTTTACTTATAATAACTACTTCTGTAGTGCATCACTGCAATGTACATTACATTAAACCACATAAACCGGAAGAAGCCCAGCCAATACACCCACAATGGGCATCTATCTCATGACTGCACTTCTCTTTTTTTTTTTTACTTCTACACTACGTTTTACAAGGGAAAATTCTGCATTTGACCAAAAATCTTACATCCCAAAGCTTTCACTGTGTAAATGCAATTGATTCTAATCCTCAGGCCTGCTGAATGAATGGTGTTTGTTTTTGAGCTCTCCCTTCACTCAGCTCTGTGGGATTATAAAGAAGCTAAAGAACCAGCAACCAAACACACACACACAAAGAGAACTGCCCACTCACATCCTGCAAACCAATGATAGTCAACATTGTACATAACTGTATTGTTGCCAAGTGTTTGGTAAAACACAAATTAGCTGCTAGTTTCTCTTCAGTCCACCACCTTTTCCTCTGCTGCACAAGCAGGGCAATTAGCTGTGTTCACGGGTAAGCATTTATTATTCATGACACCTCATCCATCATCGTCAGAGCAAGTCACACAGACAAGAGTCAGCTCTTAAGAGTATCTGATGTTTAATGAAGATCTGTTCCTTCAGCATCTCACAGTGAGGTTCAGCAACATCAACACAATGATCTGCCTCCTGTGTGAACCAGGCACTGATGCAAACACTTAAGTGGATTCAAATAATTTAATGAAGTAAATCATTACCTCTAACATTAAATAAAAAAACCTGAAGACATTTGCAACATGCTTTATCAAAGTAACTGGCAACGCTGCTGTCATAGCAGGTTTGAGGTGTAACAGTGTCCCCCTAAAGATGAGTTACAAAAGGTAAATATGATATGGCAACAAAAGGACACTAAGTGGTGACAGGTTAAGCACACCGTGTTATGGCTTATTCAGATTACATTCACCTTTTTGCATTAGAGGGACAATATCTTAAAAAAAGTCATGGTGCCTTAACAGAAAAAAATCTACTCAAACATTAAAAGAATAAAAACGTACCAACAAAGTTCTAAACTCGGCCAACCTGAAATAATACATGAGGTGGAATTTAAGGTTCTTAGACGTTAAAAGGATTTGCCTTAAAACGTTTTTGTTCATAAAAGGAAGGACAGGAGCCATGATAACACATTTTTGACCTTTCACATTAAAACTCTGACCATGCAGTCACATGTACAGTTACCACCCTAGATACAGACTCAAAGCTCCATCACTGATGCCACAGAATTAGGAACAGCATAATCTAAAATACTAACACAAAGACACCACTTAGCTGTGATATCAATGGCCGTTGTGACTTTAAAGATTTCCTTCTGCATCTCTCTAGCATTGTCCAAACAGAAAATTCAAGTGGGCTCATTATGATGATCTTAATGCAAGTTCTATCCTAAAGCAACAATAGAACAGCAGAGATTTGTTCTTCATAAAGATCCCGTAAGGATCACTGAATAAAAGACAAAAACCACACACACATCTATTGTCTTAAATAAAGTGTCAACGTTCAGAGATTTGCTTTTGATGGCACAGGAAATTTAAAAAGTCTATACACACACAACAACGCCATCATTCCCAGCAACGTCACCTCAAACTCTTCAGCACCTTGTCCAAAGCGAGCTCTCTTTTAAATATAACAAAACAAATATTATCAATATGGTGAATCACCCCGGCACAAGACGGTCTCATGCTGACTCCACAACACTCTCACACAACTTGAAGACAACAGTGAAAATTCAATACATTTAGGTTAAGTAGCTTCAATGTTCCTGTCCATGTGAGTAGTATCCATGAAAATGCTTGCCAGCGGTGAGTATCGTCAGGTTTTGCCAGCTACTGGCCCTAAATGGGTAACTGTATGTGCTCAATGACATTATGTCTCTGGACATGCAACATTACGTGGTAGCCAACTGGATCTAATCCACACATTTAATATACTTCCTCATGCATCACAACCTAAAAGCAGCTTCTGGGAATGTTTACTCCATGCTCTCAAAAGTCAAATCTGCTCACTTAGAATCCAACATCCTGGCCGTACTTGAACCAAAACAAAGATTCACCCATTACTGCAGGAATATGTGTTTAAAACTCCTTCACAAAAGAGAACAAAACTTAAAGTGCAGCTAAAATATGACGAGGGTAGGCTTCAGGGAAGTTTTGGCCCTTGGACATTATGTGTGAATAGGTAGAAAGGCCTGTCACAAACCAGCTGTAACGAGCCTGCATGGTGCTAACAAGGTTTCATGGGCAGATACTGAGAGACATCTTTTCACCACAGGCAGAAAATGTCACAGTTATCCTGAAAAACCTGTTCCCATATAGCTGAGATGACACCATAGCTGGCAAACTGCTCAGTAGTTTGTGGGTGTTAACACAGAGCTGTGATTTTTTTGTTAGTGAGCTGGCTGAGGTCAGGGCAGGACTTTGGACACATGGACAGCCATGCTGGATTGAATTTTGTCAGCTGAGATACACTCACTCTCACTCGCTCTCACAGACACACACATACGCAAGAGAGAGGGAGGGAGAGAGAGAGGGCGAGAGAGGGGGGAAGAGGGACTGACCTCAGACAAGCTGTGTGACGCAGATGTCAAAAAACACACAAATGGCCCAAAGGACGAAAAACATCTGAACAGTGGACGATGGTCCGCTCTGCCATGTCTGCTGATCAAAAGTAAACCACTCGCTGACATTCACAGTTTGCTCTGGCTCCTTCTCCCCGACCACAGAGGAAGTAGCTGGAGGAGAGAAAGAGACAGCAAGGCAGAAAAACATAATACCCAATGCAGAGTTTCCTGAAACTAAAATTACTTTAGACCTTTTGGACCTTGTTACGATTAACTTTGGTCCATTAAAAACCAAAGAGTCACAGATCATTTCTGCTAAAACAAGAATGGGAATCCTCGTCCCAGGAGCATATTAGATTTTGTATAAAACGCTGGTGGTGTAGTTAAAAGTAAAACAAGGTGCTACGACGCGGATCCCAGTGGCGGCGGGCTGTAGGTAATGCTGAGTGATGAGCTGGCTCAGGTAGAGCAGTATCTGACTGTCCTCCTCGTCCAGCCCCAGCTGCTCCTGCAGGAAGCAGCGCCGTCTGCCCTCCACTACCTCGGGCCCCTCTGTGGAGCTGACTGGCAGGTGGAGGTGATGGGTGAAAGTAAACAGGAAGGCCTTGGCAACCAGGTGACAGAGGGTGCTCTGTACGTGGAGGAAGTAGGTGGAGCCACGGCGGATGTAGGTGCGATGATCGGCTATGTTGGCGAGCAATTGGCCGCGATACGGCGGGCAGCGCAAGGTCTTCTGGTCAGCATCAAGGATGGCGATGTAGCGACTATAGCGGGACAGCGAGTAAAGCATGCTTGACCCCACAGGGGATGCCACTCTGTGTTCAAAAGAAAGACACAAAACATACTTGTCATTGGTTAAAGACCTGATATGAAGATATGTCTGGATATTTATTTTCCATAACCAAGCTTTGGTCAGAAGAAAAGCAAGCCACCATAAACATGTTTCTCTTTCTTTCTACTTTCCATTTACTAACAGCTAAGCAGTTTTTACATTTGACCCTGCACAGTGTATGGCTATATCTGTACCTGGTTTGTGTATTTTTTTCCCCACTGTACAATGGTGATTTCATAATGGTTTAATTGTCATATTTTACAGCAGAGGCCAGTACAGAAAGATATGAGCTAATAACTGTTGGTCAATACAATTCTGTCCAGGCACAACTAATGCAGACCTGATGCCTCCATGAGAATGACAGGGAGAGGAATGTGTGGTCATACAGCCCAAACTGAAGAAAATCACAGCCCCAGATCACACACGCACACACACACAAGCACACATACACACATATATATAAAACACATTGGTATATGATGTTATGAGCTCAAGCTTCCTCTCTTCATCTAAAATGCTGCAATACATATGTAAGGCAATTTAATAGTTGTTTTTATGAGTCATCAAGGACTGAATCAGACCAGATGAGAAACAGGAAACCAAGATGTCATACAAGCCGCAAAGAGGAATCTGCAAGCATCTTCATACTTAATAGTAATAGATACTCTCTATTTCTGCAAGCAGCAAATTCAATGTTTTATTTAATCTGCCTCGATCACATCATCCACCAGCTCTTTGTTTGTTTTACTGTATTTGTTCTACTGTGCAGCCAAACATAAGCTTTGCATAGGAGTGTTGGTTGAAAGCCAAAAACATGAACATAGATTGGACATACCTTTGCAATCCAATTAGTTTCCACCTCTGCAGGTCAGTAAGGGTGAAAGGGCAGGACAGCCAGGGTTGAACCCTCTCTCCACACTTCCCAGGGCCAGGCACGAAGAGGGCCAGTGCGCCCACCAACCGGCGGACCCTACCCTCATCTGCACCAAGCACCACCAGGGTTCTGCCACTCAGCAGGCACCACAGAGCTTGTATGGCAAAGGGATACTGTCGCACAAACCTCAGGGCTCCCTGTCCAGCCTTCTTCCTGTGACGCAGGGTCACCACCCCCCCATAGCCGAGGGGCGAGGCAGCACGATCGGACCCTGTAGAAGCACTCATGGTGCAGTCTGACCCATCCTCAACTGATGTACGGGAGACTGAATCTCCAAGGAGACCAATAGGCAGCTCCAGCCCAGCTGCAGTGCTTTCTGGGCACAGAGAACCCACAGCATAATCATCCTGGAGTGGAAGAAGAGACTGGGGTTCCTGGTTGACTACAAGGGTTTGAGGGGGCTGGAGATGGGAGCTTTGGCCCAGATGAGGATCTGCCACCGGGGCAGATGCCTCATAAAGGAAACCCTCCTGAGCCATACAGCAAGCTGTGTCTATTGGAACCAGCAAATCAGACTGTATTTCACTGTCACTGACCCTCTCACAGTCGTCCTCCCTGCTCGCCTCCAGCTCAGATACCACTTCCAGCAAAGACACGGGTGTCTGATCTCCCCCGTTGTCACCCTCATCCTCCCCTGCAGTGGTTTCTATATCTTCACTGCTACTCTCCCTCTCCAGGTCAGTGCTGTGGTCGGGGTCAGGGGTCAAGTCAGAATCAGGATCAGGATCAAGAGGTTCAGACCTGTTACTCGCAAGACTTTGCTGCTTCTCTGCCGGACCCACTCCACTTTTATCACTGCTAAAGCTTCCTTTGGTCTCTTCTGAGCTCTCCTGGGTCTCCAGAGTCTGGTCTGAGGGGGATGAGTCCAAACGGCTCTCCCCAATCCCAAGCTCACTCCCCTGGGTATGGCTGGTCTCTGAGGCTGGGTCTGGAGGATCTGGAGGCTCCAGTGAGTCCAGCGCTACACATTCTGGGCCTAGCACAATAGGAGGTGGATTTAAGGGAGTATCATTGTCTACACCATGGTTCACGGCACAGAAAGATCTAAGTATCCCACCCTCATCTTCTGCATCATCACCAAGATCCTCCTCAAACAGGAAGTTGGTAACTCTTTGTCTCCTGCGTAGCGCCTTGTCCAGGCGACGCGTGTGAAGATAACACAGGTCACCTCGGAAACTCCTCTCAGTCTCCTTCAGGAGCTCCATTGTGGCCTTATAGAAAGTCTCATCACAGAGCTCTTGGAGGGTCTTCAGGCGCTTGTCGAAACACTTGGCAGACTTGGCTTTGATCAGCTGCGGTGTATAAGACGGCCTGCGTTTAACACTCTCATCTTCATCCTCCTCCACTTCCACTTCACCTCCTTTGTCGTCAATCGGGCCCTGCTCCTCTCCCCCTTTCTTTCCTCTGTCACTGTAGCTGAATGGACTGGCAAGCTTGGCATATTTGTCTAAGAGCTCTTCACACTCGCTCAAACACTCAGTCATACACTTCTGGCAGGTGACAGCGTGAGGATCCCTGCGCGGGCGGCAATGGTAGGAGCTGATCTGTCTCAGCAGGTCTCTGTGTTCAAAGATGCTCTTCTCCACATTAGCGAGCTCGTTGGCTTTCTCTACAGCATGAGCCGAGTACATGCACTGAGGCCCTGCCTCTCTCTGCAGGCCCTCCTCTCTCTGTAGCACTGAGTGAGTGTACCTGAGGGAAAGAAAACAGCTTACTGATGCACTTCTGTTCACATATGGAAAAGAAACACAGGTGTACATGAGAAGACTTTTCCCTCAGATGAGCATTATTCTGAGAAAAAAAAACTACACGAGAGACACACTAAAAGAAGGATTCATAATTTTGTGATTATGACTAAAACGATTAAAGATTAATTCTATTAATTTTACAAGTAATTTTACGAGTAATTGCAGTATCTTGTGTATCGTAGCATATTATATAGTTACCGATGGCCGATGACATCACACAGAGGTCACAGCACAAATTATCATAACCCCACAAATGATCAAACCCTGACCCCTACATTGGAAATCAGTTTAAAGGCTGTATAGAAGGTCTTACTCCAGGTCCTGTAGCTTCCTCTGCAGCTCCTTGGCGAAGGCTCTCCTGTTCCCAGCCTTCAGACACTCAGACGCCCGGGAGAAGCGAAGCGACAGCTCCTGAAACTGCAGCATGATCTTCCTCTCATCTGCTGAAACATATGCCATGCAGAAGGGTCTCACGAAGCCCCTCGCCTCCAGGTCGTAAAGTGTAAGATGATGGACGTAGGCGAACGCCCCCTCCTTTGAGTCGCCCAGCACCACCCTTGAGTCCTCCACAAAGCTGAGTCTTGGGTAGCCACTGCCAGGTGGATGCCCAACAAAGGAGGCCTGGTAGTCCACTGACATGATGCGCAGAGAGAAGTAGTTGAGGTCAAAAGTGCCGCAGATTTTCGGGTCATCTGGGATGGTGAGCAGCGGCTGAGGGCCCACCTGTTCAGAAAACTCAGATATGAGGATGAAGTCTTTGGTGAACTTGGCATAGGAGGTTTTAGCCCAGGGGTTGGAGTCGGCCAGCGGATGTATTGGGATGGAGAACTCCTCAGGGAGAACCCAGGGATCAGGATTTGTCTGGCCAAACTCATCCTCTTTGGTGAAAGCCACCACGTCAGGCGATCCTATCATAGTGGTGTTGTTGAGAAAGGCATGAGAAACACAACACACAGCGCCGCTCCACTTACAAACATAACCTCGCTGTCACAGCTCAGCCACACCGAGTACAGTCAGTCTGATTATTCTCCTCTGAAAGTGTAAATGGAGGCCAGAGATGGAGAGGATCAACAAAAAAAAAATCAAGCAGGTTTACAAAAAAAGAAAAATAAGTTCACACAGCAGAGTGGAGCCAGAACTGAGCTCAGGGCTCTGCAGTCGCCAGTCCCCAGATCAGGATCCTTAATATGTGTTAGGCTGAATACAGGTAGACCCGTTAACAAAAATACAATCCAGTTCCCCTGTCAACAAAAGCAATTATCTTGCGCCAATCACAGGGTCCGGGGAGGCATCAGCCCATTCATGCTGTGCACAGAGACAAGAAAACAAAGCAGCATTAATGAAGCGATTTTCTCCGTCTAACCTGCAGCTCTTTCTGCGTCGTGTCCTCCACGTTACTCGGTTCAGGGATAAAAACGCGTGACGCCAAAGCTCCGTTTACTCACAGAGGGACAACATGTAATTTTCACAACCAGAGACAGACGCCATGTTTACCCAGCTGGTTTCAGTCTTGTCAGGTGATCATCCCCCCGCCCATCTGCGGAAGTACAACCCCAGACCAGAAAGTCCACTTGTTTCTACAATGGCTGGAAGTACGAGGTAATTGTCAGATTAATCCAACATTAAACTTAAAAAATAATTAGATAACATTTTATCGCATTTATCCGATCCACCTTATTTGTAAAGCACTTTTTTAAAAGCCCGTTGGGCCAAAGTTCTGTACAATCACAAACCCATAAAACACAGAGGATTAAAATACATACAGTGCAAATTATAAAAAATTTAGATATATAAAACAATTAAAAACATACAGCTCATAGAGTCTTTACACTATATGGAGTTAAAAGCCAAGGAAAAAGGATACGTCTTTAAAATAATCTTAAATACCAAATAAATAAATTAAATAATAACAGTGTTCTGTTATACTGTATGTATACACGTCATAACATTTAAAGGAAATTATTTAGAAGCATTGTTAACGTGTCTGAGTCATGGTTGCGACCGTGTTCTATGGTGAGTCGGTCCCACGATTTTACGACAATATTACGACATTGAATACGGCAGTATTTGACAGGCGGGCGCGGTATTTGTAAACAGATCGCTGTAGATGTTGGTTTTCCTGCTGGTAAAGTTTTGTAATTTGTATTCACATGTGTTATCATTAATTTCGTGTTGCTGTTTTAGATGGAGTGAAACCGGACAAGCGGTCTTCACTTATAATATCTTTATAAAGTTTCAGGAAGTGGACACTATGGCTTTAGCTCGCTGCCTGAGCTAACATGCTATCAGCAACAGCAGTGTTGTTCGGAGGTCGGGCTGCTCTATGTGAGGTATGCTAATACTGCACCTCATCGGAAATGGCTTGCTAAGACCAGGACTGCAGCGGCTCGGGATCCAGCGAAGGTGTCTGTGTGTGGGACTGAATGCTGGGTGTCTGCCACACAGTGACACAACACAACAGGCAGATATGATCCGGGGCCGGGCTCAGATCAAGCGGGTCCTCTGCGTAGCCGAGAAGAACGATGCAGCCAAAGGCATCGCAGAGATCATGTCCAGCGGCAGGGCCAGGCGGGTCAGTCATGCCTCTTCACAAGCAGCACAGACATCCATTGAGTAATTATTGGATGATTAATGGAAGTGTGAGCGTAATGAAAGATACTGTATTATCCCCAAGCCTTGAGCTTATTCAGTTTCTCTTGTACTGATTGTATTCTTTTCCATTTCAGCGTGAAGGGATGTCAAAGTTTAATAAAATCTACGAGTATGAATATCATCTCTTTGGTCAGGTAAGTGAATGCAAATTAATAATTATGGACACACAGACAGGGACATTTATTCTTTTGTACTCACTCCGTTTTTTATTCTGTCTCCAACCTGCTCCAGAACGTCACAGTAACAATGACTTCGGTATCAGGTCATTTACTGGGTCTCGAGTTTAAAGCACAGTTTCAGAAATGGTAATTTAAAATAAGAGTCATATGTTCAGCATTCTATAGTCCTATAGTATTATATCAGCTAATTGCATTTGCATATTGTCTCTCTAAAGGCATAGCTGCAATCCTGTGCTATTATTTGATGCTGAGGTAGAGAAGTACTGTCCAGATAACATGAGACAAATCAAGGTAAGCACACTGGTGTCACATCAGTGAACTTTACAATCAGTGACTGTGATGTTTTGGATAGCAATCAAACACACCCCTTTGTGTTTTTCCTTCTGCAATAGTGGTCACATACAGTACTTCATTATCGTATATGTATAACTTATACATATGTGTTTTGTAGGCTCAGATTATATTAATACACTGACTTTTTATCTTTCTCTCAGATACAAGAAAAAGTCCCCTAAGTTCTTCATTAAATCCTCTTTCTTTCCCCCTTCTTTCTTCTCTACTCCTCTCAATCCCTTTCTGCCCCTGTAGCGGAACCTAGAGAAGGAGGCAAGACAGTGCCAGGCCTTAATCATCTGGACTGATTGTGATAGAGAAGGAGAAAATATTGGCTTTGAAATTATAGATGTCTGCAAAGCAGGTGAGAAAGTAACATGTGTGTGTGTGTGTGTGTGTGTGTGTTTGCTGTTGTTTCTGCATCTTTTACACCTTTCCACAACTATCACCAGATAATTGTATATATATCTTTTTAGTGAAGCCCAACATACAAGTATTTCGGGCAAAGTTTTCTGAGATAACCCCCAACTCAATTCGGAGAGCTTGTGAAACTCTAATAGAACCAGACGCTAACGTCAGCGATGCTGTTGATGTCCGTCAAGAGCTGGACCTGCGGATAGGTAAGGTCACATCCTACACATGACTGCACAGGCAAAACCTTATTTGGTGAATAGAGGAGAATTAATATAGTATCATCCCTAATACATCCCTAAACAACACTCGTAGCATTGCATGTTAACTTTAAACTATGTATGGTTCTTCATATTTTGTATTTAAGTGGCCAAGGATCCCATTCTCACCTCTTTGCTTATGTTCTGCAGGTGCATCCTTCACTCGATTCCAGACACTTCGTCTGCAGAAGATCTTTCCAGAGACTCTTGCCAATCAGCTGATCTCATATGGCAGCTGTCAGTTTCCCACTCTCGGTTTTGTGGTAGAGCGCTTCAAAGCCATCCAGGCTTTCATACCTGAGACTTTCTACAAAATCAAAGGTAGTAATTAATCAGGTTACGAGCACATAAATCCACTATAGGTGCAACTATTCTGTTTTTAAAGAGATTTTTTGTCAGTGCTCCATGAGTCTGAAGAAGAAAATGTGGAGTTCAACTGGAAAAGAAACCGTCTCTTCAACCACACTGCTTGCCTGGTACTCTACCAGCTGTGCATGGAGGTATGTGTCTGTTTGTGTATGATTCATGCTCAAGTGTTTGCCACTGACTGTTGTTGCTCCGGATTGTGGAAGAGCACAAGAGCACATGATAAGTCAGCTGATGTTGTCAGGTGTATCTTTTTTTAAAAATAGTGACAATAGTAGCAACAGTAACATACAGAAGGTTTAAACATTGTGGGGTAGTTTACATGTATGAGAAATGCTCCTACGTTTGATCATCAGAAGCCTTGTAAAGACAGGCATGTTATGTCACTTTTTTTTTTTTACCAATTCTTGTGGCAAGAATGCAACCTCATAGTTCCTACTCTCAGTGATACAATCACCGATGGAATGTTTTTGCACTGCTCTTGCTTGCCTCCTTTTCTCTCTTTTGGCAGTTTTGGTTTATTCTCATCATTTGTTATGAAACTACACCGGATGCCTCCACTGAACTTGCATGTTGGTTTATCACAGGTTAGACTGTGTCTTCACAGAGACAGAGAGGTGTCATCTGAATCTGACTGTGATAGAAAAAGTTTAACACATATTGTTTGCAAAGATGCTCACTGCTAATGAGCATGTAATTATCACAGTTTTCACTGTTTCCCATGGGCAAGATGTGACTATCAGCAGCCAAACACAGGTCAGACAGAA
Organism: Trinectes maculatus; assembly: GCA_016785345.1. Taxonomy (NCBI): domain Eukaryota; kingdom Metazoa; phylum Chordata; class Actinopteri; order Pleuronectiformes; family Achiridae; genus Trinectes; species Trinectes maculatus. The sequence goes on along the minus strand of JAFBJQ010001822.1, from coordinate 69,610 downwards.
ACACAAATACTATATGTTCCTGGGGTAAATTGGCCTAGTGTTTGCTCTTGCATAATAGGTAAGAAATCTATTTATACACAGATGCATCAACAGCTGAGGTACACTGGAGAGTACATTCATTTTTGACAACACAGATTTGGTTATCATGATCATACAAATTAGTTTAATTATTTTAGGGCTATGCAAAAACATAGATCGTTAGTGTTGGTCACATAAACAGGCTGTATGAACTTGCACCAGCTGTGTTTTGTGTATTTATAATGGTTTTTGATGAAAGTGCAGCCACATACAGTATGTGTAGCTGCTCCTCTCCCAGCAGCTTTTACATCAGCAGGACACAGCAGTAAATTTAAATTCAAATGTGTTTTCAACTTGCCTGAATAAAATGGGCTAAAAGCCACATGTGAAAAACTACACACTAGAAAATCATTTTACTCACTTCCAGGATCCCATAGCAACAGTCACCTCAGTAACCAGCAAACCCAAGAGCAAGTGGAGACCGCTGCCATTGGACACTGTGGTAAGAAGTCAGACAGTAATGCACATGCATGTAGAGCATATAAAGCATATGTAGAGATTTCTATCATGAGAAAAAGACATTATCAGCTTCACTGTCCTGGGTGATTGCTTTGTCCCCCCATGACCAGCCCCTCTACCTTTTATCTGTCCAACAGGAACTGGAGAAACTGGCATCTCGGAAGCTGAGAATAAGTGCCAAAGAAACCATGAAAATTGCAGAAAAACTCTATACTCAAGGGTGAGTGTTTAAGCAAGGAGCCTTTGTTGCTTAAATGTGTAAAAAAAAAGTGTAAAATTGTGATGTTGGTCCCACCATATGTTATATATCCCATCTTTCATTTGAACACGTTTCAGTCACAAAGCTGCCTTGAAGGTACCTTCGTCAGAGGCTCTGTGTTGTCAATGAAACAGTCAGATATATTTTTTGTTTACCGGGTTGTTAAATCATCTCAAAGCTGCTCCTATTTTTGTACATCTGAAGGCACCATCTGGCAGTTCAGGTGTTTAAGAGAGGTGTTTATCAGCGATGTCATACGTCATGTTCTTCTTAGTTTCTTGGTGTGAATATTACTTGTGATTTTTTCCCCCTATTTTTCAGGTTTATCAGCTACCCCCGCACTGAGACCAACATTTTTCCTGCTACCCTGGCTCTTGCCCCCCTTGTGGAGCAGCAAACCCAGAGCCCAGTGTGGGGTATGTTTGCCCAGCGGGTGCTAGACCAGCCTGGGGGTCCAAATCCGCGGCAAGGAAAGAAATCTGACCAAGCCCATCCCCCCATTCACCCCACCAAGTTCACAAATATACTGCAGGTATGTACCCACATATGAAGCTCAGTCTGTACACAAATCATTGATTTGTAGATTTGACTGCCATATTTAATATTGAATATATTTGGTACATTTGGCATTAACATATGTTAATAACAAAAAATATTGACTGGGTGTAGTTACCATTTTCCATTTCTTCTGATTCCAGGGCAATGAAGGACGTCTTTATGAGTTCATTGTGCGACACTTCCTGGCCTGTGTATCCCAGGATGCTTTGGGGCAAGAGACAGTGGTTGATATAGACATAGCCCAGGAGAAGTTCTCCACCTCAGGACTTATGATTATTGCGAGGAACTACCTGGATGTTTACCCATATGACAAATGGAGCACAAAGGTAGGCTTTATTACAGAAGGGAGGAGATGGGTTATAACTTAAAAAATCATGGAGGAAAAAAATCATGGAGGAAAACAATCTTTTACCTGTCTTACCTTTTTTTAATATTTTGTTTGTTGTTGCATTCCATTCTTGGCTCCCACTCATTGTGGGCAGTATATCTTAGTACATCTACTTTGTATGTTCAAGTTGATTCCAGTGTACGAGCATGGCTCCCAGTTCCAGCCCTCTGCTATCGAGATGGTGGACGGACAGACGAGTCCTCCACAGCTGCTCACTGAAGCCGACCTGATATCACTGATGGAGAAGCATGGCATTGGTAATGATACGTACCTTAACCTAACTCACACAGAACAGAAAATGTGTGCATGCTCACAGTCACTAACAAACGTTTTTGTATATGGGACCAGCTTGCACTGTAATTTCATTTTATCCCTTTTTAGTAAAATAAGTCAAAGTGTTACTTAAAGCAACAACTTAGTCCACACAGACCTTGTTTGTTGAGGATTAACAATCGCCTGTCCAATGCAAACTCTATTGTGTATACACTGTGTGTTTTACAGGCACAGATGCAACTCATGCAGAGCACATTGAGACAATCAAGAGTCGCATGTATGTGGGTTTGACAGATGACCAGAGGTTTCTACCTGGAGAGCTTGGCATGGGGCTGGTGGAGGGTACACACACACACACACACACATATATTTTACAATATGCTGTAGGCTTTCATAAATAAAGATGTTAACAAACTCCCCTCTCCTATTTTATTTGTCAACCATAATACAAGTGTGTATGTTTGTTTGTTTCTTCAGGGTATAATTCTATGGGCTATGAAATGTCCAAACCAAACCTGCGTTCTGAACTGGAGGCAGATCTCAAGCTGGTTTCAGAGGGCAGGAAGGACAAACGCAGTGTGCTGCTGCACCACATCCAGAAATACAAGACTGTTTTTATTGAATCTGTCAGGAAGGCAAAGAAGTTAGTTGCAATTCTCAGATACTTAAATGTTTTTAACGAACGCAATGGATGAACGCAAACAAACGGTCATCATATTTTACAAAGATTAAATTTGATACACCTGGAATTTAAACAGTCGTCGTGTTCTGATGTCCCTTCAGGTTAGATGAAGCCCTGACACCATATCTGGGAGCAGCTCAGGAGATCACTGAAGTAGAGCAGCAGGACATGGAGATCCCACTGCCTGTCAGGAAATGTCCTAACTGTGGTCAAGACATGGTGTTAAAAAAGAAGAGGGAGGGAAACAGGTGAATGGGGACAAGCAGCTTAAAACTACAATACTGAGTCAAGTTTCATTCTTTATGATATAATGAAAATAGATATCTCTCATTTTAGAAGCTTATTATTCTCTTATTTCTCTAACTGTTTTTGCATCATCCCTACCATCCTGTCTCTTACTCTGTCCCCCTGTAGTAAGTACCTGTCCTGTGTGGGTTTCCCAGCCTGTAAGACAGCCGTGTGGTTCCCTGACACAGTGCTGGACGTCAGCAGAGATGACAGCATTTGTCCCACCTGCCAGCCACATCCCATTCACATGTGAGATTTTTGTGTTAAACACGGTGCAATTAAACAATGGAAACCATTAGACCTGTGTGAAAACCAATGTCAATTCAACACGCAATCACCATATATCATAAACACAAACATTTACCCATTACAGTCTTATATATTTTGCCATCATTTTAAACTTGCTAAATATTATATTAACCCTATGGTGATAATTCACTTAATTATGTGAAGGTGTAATTATGGCGATTTAAATATATTAAACCTTACTGATTTGGATTTACTGTGCATTGTTTCACTGTGATGTTAGATGTTCCTCTAGCCCTTTTGTCATTTTCTCCCAGTACGAATGGGCCCTACAGTAACTACACATCATTTCAGAGGGAATCAACCTGCCATTTGCTGTCAGTATTCAGTTTCCCACCACAGATGAAGTGACTTCATTAGCACAACAAAGTTTTTTTTGTCAGGTTTTTTTGTATACACAAGTGGGCGTTAACCCTGTGAGCACGTGCCTCAGCTCAGTCCAAATATAGGGCACACTCACCAGCAGTGAGCCACAGTGCTCCATTCCAGCATCCGTTACCATAGCTACCAAGCTTCTACAGAGCTCAAAGTTGAAATACAGCTCTTACTCTTAAAAAGTATCAATGTTCAAGTCAAAATTCAGTAAGCGCAGTGATAAACTGTTGCTTACTGCAGCCATCTTGCTGGTCACCTGACAACTTGCCATATATTCCTAACTTTTTATTTTCCTTACTAGTTATTGTGTTCAATAATGGTATATTTCTCAATGCCCTTTGTATAAAGAGTGATGTACTTTAATAATGTCTTCTTGTTGAAAATTGTGTGCAGTACCTTTCTGGTAGCAGTGTGCACCATATTTGATCTATTTACATGAGGCTTCTGTTCTCCAACATCCTACAGGGTGAAGTTGAAATTCCGCAGGGGCAGCCTCCCTCCCATGATGCCTTTAGAATTTGTGGGCTGCATTGGTGGCTGTGACGAAACGCTCAGAGAGGTCCTGGACTTGAAATACCTCAGAGCGGGAGGAGGTGGAGGTGGTGGTCGGAGTGGGGGAGGAGGCGGAGGCAGAGGCAGAGGAAGATATGACCATCAGCCACCAGCTCCAAGGCCCCCCAGAGCAGAGCCACCCAGACCACCCAGATCCATTCCTCGACCATCCCTTCCCCCTGTCCCCACCTGGAACCCTCAGCCTCAATCAACACCAGGTGGAGGTGGAGGTAGTGGCAGTACAGGCCCCATCAGCGATGCCATTGTGTGTAACTGTGGTCAGGATGCACTTCTCCTTACTGTGCGCAAAGACGGTCCAAACACAGGGCGTCAGTTCTATAAGTGCAGTTCTGGGAGCTGCAACTTCTTCCTATGGGCAGATGAGCCAAATCAGTCCGGGGCATCACACAATGGAGGGCTTCCACACCAAGTGCCTGCACCAAAGACGTCCCATGCTCCAAGGACCACACTGGGGTTCAGAAACACAGGTGGAGGCAGAGAACAGGAAGGGGATGCTGGAGGACAGATGGGACAGACGATGTGTAACTGCAGTGAGACAGCCATTACACTCACGGTGCAGAAGGACGGTCCAAACAAGGGACGGACGTTCTACACCTGTGGGAAACCAAGAGATCAGCAGTGTGGCTTCTTCCAGTGGGCTAATGAGAATGTTCCACCACCAGGTAAAGCTCAAACAAACACACACACACCTTTTCTACTGGGGACTGTAATAAACATAATGCATTCTCTGGCAGATCATCTGCAGTAGAATCCTTTCATTACACTGAAAAATCAATAACTGAAAAATCTTTGTATTAATAAACAACAGAGAGGGAAAAGAGGCCTTACTTTTTGAAAAGAAAATCAGTCACGACTCTTAAACACTCCCACTGAGACCTTGAGGCATCCACTTATCAGGCTGACTCAGTGCCATCAGTTCTAGCAACACAGTAAAACCTTCTATGCAGTGACTTCTATACACTTCATGTTGTGTTTGACCTCTGTTCCCCATGTCAGGTGGTTTTGGTGGTGGAGATAGAGAGAGGAGGGGCAGGAAGATAATAAGAGGAACCCTGACTAACAAACCTCCTGCTGCCAAGAAAGCCCGTACCTGTGGCATCTGCCACATGCCTGGCCACACCCGAGTCACCTGTCCCCAGCGGTGACAGCTGTTCCTGTGTAAACAAAGATGAAGCTGCTCTGAAGATGGATGGAAATCAAAGTCTGTGACTTAATATTCTAAAATATGCTGAAACTTGGATATAAGTGCCTCCTCACAAGGGGTGGAACTCGTTCTTTTAGATAGTTTTCAAAGGACAAGAAAAGTTTTGAGAACAAGTACACCTCTAAACAAAATCAAGATTTGTGTTTTCTATACAAAGTATGCCCACATTTTGTCAGCACATAAAAAGAGTCATCAGAAACTACAAGTTTTCTCTGTGTTGTGTTGTGTAGCTTCTTAAGAAATTAAGCCAAGAGTTAGATGAGACTATAAGTCTCATGCCCGGTACTGTAAATAAGAACGCAGATCCCGAACTTTTAGATCCAGTTGTCTTTTAAATTGTTCTGTTGTCAGAGGAAAAAAATTGAACAGGTTTCAAACTAACTTGTGGGTGTTTGTACCTGGACAAACCTGAAAGTTCTGAACAGTTAATGAGAAATTTGCTCAACTGGCCTTGAATCCAGTTAATTGCCCCATCTGTTGTGTTCCTGTGTATCCTCAGTCCTGACTGCTTTACTCAGATCAGCAGGTGGAAGATGATTCTGACAAAGAAGCAGTGCTGTCTTTCACTGTGTGTGGTTTTAGGAATCTTCAATGCTACCATTGTCACTGTTGTTATTTGAATATCGATGTGTTATAATAAACTCTAATGTTGTGTCCACTTCAATGAGTAATGGCTTTACCGTCATGAGTTTGTTGTTGTGAACTTTGGTTTTGGTTCCTTGTAGTTCCAACTTGTCTCAGCTGGTTTTGGTTTTGGTTTTCCTTTCCCAGTCGGCTGGACAGCTTTGTTGCTCCTGTGAACAATAAGAATATAATGAGTAAATAAAAACCTTAACTCCTCCTTCATCTTTCTAAAAATAATGAAATTCAGAATAACTGTTAGGTCACGACACATCCGATTACTTAGCATACTGGAACAAAATAATGTGCCTGTGATATTATATTTCTTGTCCTCTAACACTGTAAGTGACATTTCCGCATTATGAATTGAAATAAAGTAACTGAATATATTCAGTGTGACATGTAAATCTTTCAGTCTTGCAGAGACGCCCCCCTGTAAATACATAGCAACTGAAGCAATAATGTGTGCACATAGCATTGTGTTGTGCTAGTTAGTCAGATTGTTTAAATGTAGAGAGATAGATGTAGTGGAGTTAATGAGTACTTGCTGGTATGTGTGTGTGTGTGTGTGCAGAGCTTATATGTTATCTATCAGACGACAGGGCTCCTCTGGGCAGAGATTGTTGTGTGCAGCTTTGGGTTTCACAGCTGGATCTGTGTTTTCCCGTCATGAAGTGAGAGCCGTGGGGACAAAAGAGAAATAAATCAGAAACGCATGGATTCCCGGTATGAGGCTGCAAAGTTACCCTCAGCTCCCTTCCTGGTGTGTGTGTGTGTGTGTGTGTGTCTGTCTGTGTGTGTGTGTGTGATATTCCAGAGAAGTAGCGGTGATGTTCTTACTGGCACGTTCGGTGAGTCATGCGTGAGTCATAACATGTGGGAGGGCGCGAGCGCTGTGATCCGTCCTGCCATGTTGTTTTCACCGCTCCGTCCTCACTCCGCTACACTCGTATCCGGGCAGATAACTAGTCATGTGATTGCCGTGTTTTCTTTTCTGAATAGCACCGATAAACCTCCTGGTTACGGGAAAAGCGCTGCGCTCATCCCGTGTCGCGCTTTAAAGACACTGTATACCGTAATGTCCCTGTGGGACTGACTGCAGGAGTCGCTCCACTAAAAATCACACTCACATAAACATCGTTATACAGGCTCTTGGGTCAACCCACTCCAGAACAGTCTTTGTCGCCATATGTTTTTTTTTGGATATTAAACACCAGAGCCACAGTTAAATCATTAAAGTCCAATAAAAACCGTGACTCACAGCAGCAGCCCATGTGGCTCTGAAGATGAAAGGAGCAATATAACAGCAGCTAGTACAGTCAGATCACCTGTTCTACATATGGGGCTCGGTGGTGATCAGTACCATTCAGCCTGAGCAAACAGGTAGATAGGTCTGAAGATAGAGAGAAGTTACCCCTATGATATCATGGTGATGTCATCCGGGTATCATGGTTTGAACTTCAAGTGTTCAAACTGCTTCAAACTGCACTGTAAGCTATAAAAATAAATGGGGTTTAAGAAACCTGGGCATGGATCTAATGAAATACAATGAATGAATACAATCCACTATCTTCGGAAATGTGTCTGTAGTTTTTCAAGATTGACAAAAGGTTGACATGTATTTGACAACAATTAGATCTACCACAACATGTTGTTGATCATGTCTGAAATCAACAGTGTTTATAGCTATAATAACAATAATAATAATAACCAACACATCTTATGTTTAGCATCAAATACATCGAACCTAACCACAACAGCATGAGTCATCTACAGAATTCTTTAGAATTGAGTAATCACACTGACCCTTCACACACTGTATGACTAATGCCGTGGACTATTTCCGGAATTTCTGTCTTGGTTGTTCATAAAATCTCAGATCTGGGAGGTCAAAGGTCATAGTTGGGTCAGTATGTGTGGATCACGTTTTAACCACTGTTGATCAACTCTTGCTGTCTCATCATCATAGTACTTTTCAGCAGTCGCTGTAGAAACAGTTGCCATGACACCCAATGCCCGCAAGTGATGCAAGTGTTCCAGGTGCAGAGAGACCATGGACCATTGACTGAGTGAAGGAACTGCATATGTGTGTGTGTGCGTGCATGCGCGTGTGTGTGCACGCGCGTGTGTGTTTACAGAATTTTACAAACTGTTGCATTATCAACCTCAGAGAAACATAATTGGGCTCTTGTTCCAATATTTACCTTTGGAAGCTGTTCCTAGATGTGTAGATATCTAGGTATAAAATTAGATGTGTGTGTGTGATCAGTGTCTGTGATCACACTTCTGAGTAGAGATGTTAAGAGTCAGTACCATGTACAAAACAAATGTTGGCTGAGACTTCGGCAATCATTATGATCTCTGAGATCTTTCTCTGTGTGCTTAACCTTATTTCCAGCTCTGCTCTCTGCAGTGAGGTTGCTTAGCATTCAGGATGTAAAACTAAGACTTTCAGTCAGTGTTGAGCTGTTTAGTTCCATATTTGGATCAAACACAGCTGGAGGTGTGGACTATTCTACCAGAGAGCGAAGCTTTCATTTCAATTGCAGATTCTGATCTTTCCTACATTTACTACTGTTACATAAAGAGACATCATTTCCCTCTCTGTTATGTGAAGATTAGTGCTCAGCCTCATCTGAGAGGACCAATCACACAAATCATATCTTCAGCCAGTGATTAAACACTTTCCTTCAACGTTTGGGGGAAAATATATATAGTTGCTTGCTGCTGGTATATTCAAGTTATTGTAGCCGCTGTAGCACAAAGATAGAAAAAACTGTAAAAATACAGTTTCACTACAAACGTTCTGTAATGTTAAATACTGATAAATACATTTCCCCAAATATTTAATTGTTCACATCAGACTGTACCAATTGGTAATGTAAAGTTGTGTTGATGTAATTCAATAAGGGGGAAAAGAAGTTTATTAAAAGTTAGTTATGTCAAAGTTAAGCCCAACGTTGAAAGTCTGCATTAGCTGAGTTCATGTACATTTGCACTCTTGCTTTAAGTTGATATAAGTTGTTAACATGTTGTTTTGATATTTGCCGTATCACAGATATTGTCGCAGGTTTATATAAACTACTCCCGGACTGTGGCTTCTCAGTAACCTTGTTGTTCTGACCCCCCCTCCCTCCTCCCTCTTCTGCACTGTGCTCTCATTTGCGTGCGCGGCCACGCGGCGACGGGCGCGCGCGATGGGGGCTCGGTCCTACGCAATGGAAAGGGGGCGCGCTCGACTTAAAGCAGCGCGCTGTCCGGTGTTGATGTGTCGCAGATTTGAAAAGTGACGGAGGCAGGCGGCCGGAGTTTGTTGCGAGGGGCGCACAGAGGCTCAGCGCACTGAACGCAGCGCAGCGCGGGAGCGAGACGGCGCAGAAAGTTTGACGCAGTTTCTCTTCCTCTCTGACTCTGTTTCATTTGTGCGCCTCAGCGAAACAGCGGCGACACGGCGCGCGTCCCGCAGCGATGGAGCTGTCATCAATAGGAGACCAAGTGTTCGCGGTGGAATCAATAACAAAGAAGCGGATCAGGAAGGTAAACACTGATACACTTCACTCAACTTACACAACTAGTTTCCCTGCGGGTGTGATGCTAAAGCAGAGGTGTACTCACTGTACCATCCTCTCTCCTCGTGCACAATAACACACAGAAAAACTAGGCTACGCAGTTTCCTTATAGTTTACGCAACCGGGATGTTAACGCTCCTCTATTCAGTGAAAGCTGTGCGTCAGAGTGGGACACTGTTTCCATGTCGCCTCGCGCTGCAGCGGCATGAAGGTGTTTTCAGAGGAGCCTACGCAGCTGTAGTAAAATGTGGAAGGGGGTGTGTGTCCTGAGGAGAAGAGCGCACAGTGTGCGGCAGCTACGCACTTTACTCAGGTTACGCAGCGAGCGCAGCCGCGGCCGAAACTGCTGCGTAACGTCACTGACTGCTGCGTAATCCAGCCCGACACCAGAAAACACACACAGCATCGTAACCTGCACTGTACATGACACCACCCCCTTCTAATTTAACAGTAACGAGTGGAAAGTTTAGAATAATATAATAATAATATATGGTTCTACTACTGTGTGTCAGGCAGCGCATCAGAGGAAGAAATACAGCTGTGTGTGTGTGTGTGTGTGTGTGTGTGTGTGTTTTGGGATGACGGGGCATGATGATGGTTTAATGCTCACGAGGAGCTGAGACTTAAACGTTGCGCAACCGCGAGTGTTTACATGTTCCCGTGGCCCCGCCTCATCCGAAACAGCGGTGTAATGTTCTAGAAGGAGGCCGCGCGCTGCTGGGACCGGTTCGTGTAGCCATGTGCGGTCACGTCACCGCGATGCCAGAGAGAAGCTGCTGTTTGGAGGCCACGCAGCCCCGCCGCCATTGACGTCATCCGCGAGAAAAACACGCTCTGAAAGGCAGAAGACGTCCATGACCCTCCCTCCTCTCGCGCTCCACACCTTAAAGTGACAGGCGCCCTATTCTGCGTGCGCGCGCGTGTGTGTGTTTGGAGCTCGCGCACAGCGGATGTTTTGGTCCTGGAGTGGACTGACAGAGCGGATTGTGTGTGTGACTCTGTGTTTGACTATGTGCTGCATCTCCTTTAAGCCTGTCCCCCCTCTCTGCCCCCCCTCAGGGTAATGTGGAGTATCTCCTGAAGTGGCAGGGATGGCCCCCAGAGTGAGTAAGCCTTTAGTCATCATGTGGTGACCTCATTCCCTCAATATATACTCTCTAGTCCCTCCATAATGCTTCTCTTGATGCTCAAGCACCACAGATCTCAGCGATATAGAGAAAGATAGATGGACTGATGGGATGTGAATGTGTGTGTGTTGGCAGGTACAGTACTTGGGAACCAGAGGACAATATTTTGGACCCACGCTTGGTCCTGGCCTACGAAGAAAAGTGAGTAACAATGAAAAACTTGCAAAGAATTTTTTTTTAAGTTTTCATTTATGTCCCTTGTTTACAACTTTGTGACTTTGTCTCTGTTGTCTCCTGTCATTTTGTGTCTACCAGTCAGGAGAAGGTCAGGGCTCTAGCCTACCGCAAGAAAGGTCTCAGACCCAGGAGACTGGTCCTGCGGGTAACACAGCTTTTAACTTTCTTCTCTTTCCTCCGTTCTTCAATATAGCTTTGTTTATTTATTTATTTATCTTTTTAGTATTGTAGTTTTGTGGAGATAGGAAGATGACACAGAGTAAAACAAGAATAGTTAAAGTGAGGAGGACAAATCCTGACTTTGTTATCGTCTTAATATGGAAACAAATGCGAAATCTACCTCTATGTAAAATAAAGGTATAAAATTTTAGCTTAAGCCCGACACGAATACAAAACATGATTACATCATTCTGACATTAGGGTTATTTTTGTACTGTGCACCTTACCCTTTACCCTAACATTAACCTGAACATCAGCAATACATTTGAGCAAGTGAGGGAAAAAAGCTAAAAAAAAAAAAAACAGTCCAAATAATGACAATAACACAAGAGTCAAGTTTCAGCACGAATAGCCTTAACGGACCAGAATGCAATGCAGCTAAAAGACGCCTTTCTGAATGAAGGGTGTGACGCAGAGGGAAACTTGATCCTACTGTGTGACTGTAACTTTTGTTATGAGCTATGTTGCAGCTGTGCTCAAAGGTGAAAGAAAGTCAGTGTGTTTAACATGCAGGAGGCAGTGAGGTGATTATTTTGTACAGATGGTCGACAGTGGTAAACGCTGAAAATGATTTGCTTAGTTTTTGTTTGTGACAACAAATTCCATTAAAAGACCAAATCCAACAACTGTCAATGACAGACCTGGAAACTTTCCGTTTACATATACTAAGTAGTGATTCATATTTTAACCTGTCACTTTTGCTCTGCCCCAGAACATCTTTGCCATGGACCTCCGCAGTGCCCACAAGGTTGCAGAGAAGCCCCCTCCCCGGTTGCGTCTCTCACTTACCCGCTCCATGAGTACAGATGTGGACCAGGGAGAGCGGAGCAGCATGTACCGTCGTCCACTCAGGAGGAAGAGCAAGCAGAGAGTGGCTAAACGAAGGCCAGATGGACCGTCAGACAAACCCATCCGTCCACTGATGATGAAGGAGGAAGCCGCAGAGGACTGGAGAAGCACCAGTGAAGAGAAGAAGCATGAGTCTGAAAGCACCACAGAGGAGAAACGGGAAGACAGTCTATACGGTTGGTTTCCAAGTTAATCGCCTCAAAATGAAATACCCCAGTAATGACCTGCATAAATGAACAAAACTTGACTTTTACTCTGTTAAAGGTCAGTCAGAGTGCAGCTCCCCGCCCTTGCTGGAACGTCAGGACTTCGAGATGGAGGTGGAGGAAAAGGCGGACACCAACCTGACAGTGGTACGGTCAGAAACCTGGACTGATGGAGGAAATTGTGAAATAAGACAGATCGAAACGTGCGCATACAACCAATCAACGGACAGCACCTCAGTGCCTGTGGCCAGACCAGGAGATGCGGTTACCATGGGTGACAGGTCTGATTGGGACATTGGTGAGAAGGATGTGAAGTCAGGGTCTGAATGTCCCAGATTAGAGAGAAGCAGCACAACCACAGTGATCGTGAGCATTCAGGGAAGCAGTGAGGCGGCAGGTTCTGTTGCCGCCGCCGCCGCCGCCGCCGCCTGCTCCACTGATGATGGAGGGAATGAAGAGGTGAGTGGCGACAATCAGAGCGATGTGACGATTACAGTGGACGGGCAGTCCACCTCCGCTGCAGCAGAGCATCCCGGGAAGGTGATCGTGACAGACGTGACTATCAACTCCCTGACGGTGACTTTTAAAGAAGCCCTGATGGCTGAAGGCTTCTTTAAGGGCTATTGAATGGCATGAAATTGAGATCAAAGCAGCCGATTTAAGACGTGCCACTTTCTATCTGTAAATAGTCCTGTATATAAAATAATTCCATGTTTACAAAACTACATTCATTTCCTACTGAGTTAAATGAAGAGATTATTGCCTTTGAATAAAAAAATGAGGTAATTTCATCATTATGGCTAATGTATAAGCATGACAGAAAGACTGAGGGTCCAAAAGAATCTGCTCAAATCATCTGTTGCAATAACTGATCACAGTTGATCACAGTGGCAGAGTTCACTCCTGCAGCCGCTGGGTTTACTGAGGGCGGGGGACACGGTGAGGCAGCAATCTACACTCTACACTACATTACTTCTTCCATGCAGCTACTTTTTCCAGTTGTCCTCAGTGCTTTCCAACCAGAAGTTTCTCACACTCGGATTTGTTGTTGGGGCCCGTTTCAATCGCTCCTCTTTCTTACGAATACTATTTTGTAAAGATCTTGCTCTTTTTTTTCCTCAGTGTTTGCACAGAGCTAACCGCATGCCCTGTCAGTCTGTGCCACACGTGCACAAAGCACGGTCCTGTGTTTTCATGAAAAAGGTTTATTTCTGTCACAAAAGACAAGACAACAAAGAGATAGACTTAATGTCTGCTGCTTAGTTGAAGTTCTGCATTTCAAGATGGATTGATGCACAAAAGAAGTACACAGTTGTGTTCGCTGTCTGCTGTCTTTTTGCTTTACAAGTATAAAATGCTACCTGGTTCTATTTTTGTATTACCAATTGATAGTCCGCTCTTTTCACCAGCCTTTGTTGCTTTTAAAAAGAGGAGATATCAGTTTACTGCTGCTGTCAAACGCTGTGTAGGGTAATGTACAAATGGAAGAAAATATACTGTACGTGAATACAGGCTGTAGTGAGCTGTTATTTATTGCATGTCACATATATAAGCTAAACTAACTTATGGCACTTAATGTTTGTGAATTTGAATCTTATCTGCAAAAATAGTCTGTCGAACTCTTCTCTCTAAAACCAGTTTTTCTTTTGATTGCATTTCCAATAAATATGTACTAAAACAAATGACTTCTGGGGCATGTTTAACATAATGCAGAAGAACATGAATACACATGAGTACAAGTTCAAGGTTTTTTTCTTTCACTTAAAATATAACATTAGGAATGAGTTAAGAATGAGACTTTTCTAGGTTAAAGTTCTCTAAAGCTATTGGTGCACAGACCTTTAGTCATTTTGTTTTATGACCAGCATCACACAAACCACACGTTCCCTCCTAAAAGTCACTCACAGAAGCTCTGTTAGCAATTTATATTTAGAGACACCATGACTTAAAGTACCACAACAAAACCAAGGAGACTGTTAAAGGTCAGACATTAACTGTAGCCTGTGTTGGGGCTCCTGACCTTTTTTTGCCTGCCAATATACTTAATAATCCATAATAACAAAGTAAAAACATGTTTTCAATTTTTGCAAACAATTAACTGGGTAGTTGATAGAAGTGGGAGCACAGCACCGACTCACCTTAATCTCATTCTGTGACTCCTGAGTCTCCAAACCTCTAATGTGTATCATTTAGTATCGGTTGTCTGTCTGTTGTTCTCGCCTGAGAGCAAACAATTTATAGGAGCTTTACAGTTATGTAGATATGACATCACATTACATTACAGTCCATCACATCATATCATATTTTGCACCCATTTGTCGCCTCTTACGATCAGCAAGGGTGTGCTAGGGACCTATTCTACCCCGGGTCCCCACGGGATTTCACTATAATCACCATCGACAGGCCGTGAAACAGTTTTTCACCCTTGGTAAGATGAGCAAAAGCCATAAAACATTGTTCAAGCTAAAAGGTAATTGTATTTAATTTACTTTCTTTTTCCATTTTAGCTTCACATATATGTTAGTTCATAGATTTGTGAGTGAGGACAAACGTGCAAAGAGCAATTCTATACATTTACAATAAACAAACAGCCTCAATGTCTCAACCCTGTATCACCACTAGAGGGCATGTTGTTCTCAGGAAAGACACATTTTCCTGCAAAGTAGAATTTGACATTATCATCAGGCCATTTTATATCAGATTACTAGTAAACATATGTAAAAGAAGTTTATTCACCTGAGCCAACCAAAACAAGGACAAATATCTGCCCAAATAGTAATTTTTATAATATTGTTTCTAAGGAGGCAGCCATGGCCACTTTCAACAGCTACTGTTTACAGCAAAGTTTAATGTTTACTGTTTGTTATCAATGTGACAGCTTCACTGGAAATGTACATCTGATCTAAAGAGGTCAGATAAAAGTGTTTAAATAGGCACCCTGTTACCACGTCTAGGTGCTATCATAATCTTTATATATATATCCTATTATTATAATCCTATTATATAATAGGATTATGTGCATTCATCCAACAACCAATCTCTAACAAACAGGCACTTGGAGGGCAAGTCACTATTGGTAATTTTCGTTTTTATTATAAAAAACAGTATTTGAGTCCACAGTTTGTTTCTTTGTACAGTAAAAAATATTAAATTAAAATCCCGAAGTTCATAAAGTTGGAGTTGAGGAGGAAGGGAAATCAACTTCCCCTATAAAGGAGGAGGGGGAGGAGGGATTTAAAGTCCAAGGGAAGCAGCAAAGGGGACGAGGCAGAAAGAGATGGAGACCGACTTCTCGTCTCCACTTTCTCCTCATTTCTGTGCAACACAGTTCATTTGGATCAAAATCCGTTTTACTCCAAACAGTAGAATTCTAAAAACACTAAAAGGAGCCCACCCCACCCATTTTTTCCACATCCCAGCTCATGTACTCAATGTTACAGGCACACAGGTATGCACCCCCCTCCCCAAGCCTCCACTGCTCCATAGTAAGTGTCTTTAAAAGGAAGGAGTGCACACACATTCGAGGGAGAGGGCTTGCATGTTTGCAAGGAATTAGTCCCTTCCAGCATGGCCGATGTCCTACACAGATGCTGGAGGAGACGTCACAATATGTCCGTTCAACATCTTAAACTCACAGCAGAGCCTCTACCACTGCAAGAAAACACTGACATTTATTTTTCCCACCTGGACAGACCCAACTAAAAGACATCTACAGCGAAATGAAATATGCACTAAGACCCCACCCACCCCGGCATTCATTAACAAAAATATATTTCTATACGAATTTAAGCAGTCTCTGGGTACATGACATCTTAACCCCACCCAACCCCTCAAGAGGAAACAATAAATAAAGCAAACCCAAACATTCGAGAAGGAGGATATGCATCATGTTTGGATTCACAATAATAAGAATAATAACAATCCACATCACTCTGTAAAACGGAAACAGACAGACTGATGGGAAACAAAACCGATAAAAAAAGTTCTTTGCATTAAATCATTTCCTCTTTAATTTTGACCATGTTTAAAACCTTAAAAACATTTCTTAAAAAAGGCAAGTACTCCTATTTCCCCCGACCCCAAAAATATCACCTCTCTTCGGCTCTGAAGGACATGGATGTGAGGAGGCTGCTCCAGAAACCACTGCCTCTTTGTCCACAATTGGCAAAAATATATTAACAGCAATAACTTACAATTCATTTAATCTAATATTTAATGACTGCTTGATTTATTGTTCATCTCCCATAGGAAGTTCAGTTCAATGTATCTTTATTGAGAACATTTTAAATAACATTTAATAATAGTATAAAAAAAGAAAGGCTAAGTAATAACAATAACACTGTCCTGGGTGAGTGCAGTTTGTGCGCAGAAATCACAGAGCTTTTCAACTCAAATTGACACTTCAGTAGATTTTTCCTACATGATGTCTAAAGGGTTGTGATTCATATTCTGGCCCAGTGGGTCCTGACCGTTGCCCCCTGGCCCATGGAGACCAGCCATGCCACTCAGCTGAGATAACATGGCGCTCTGGTCTGACCCAAACTGCTCCATAGTGTTCTGCTGTTGTTGGGTTGTTGGCTGTTGCTGTGGTGGAACCCCCATACCAGGGTGGTGCTGGTTCAGATGGCCCGGGTGTGGGGAGCCAGTCTGCATCTGGGGTGAGATGTGATGTGGGGAGGGCTGGGGCTGCATGCGAGGGGAGGGGCTGGAGCGTGGCGGCTGTGACTGGGGTCTGGGAGAGGGCTGTGGGGATCGCACCTGGCTGGCCAGGGACGTGGGCAGTGTCTGGCCCTGCAGATGTGGGGACTGGGCCATCTGCTGCGACTGCTGAGGACTCATGGGATTACTGTGCTGGGCTGGTGACCCTCCAGGGCCCAGATGATGATGCTGCTGCTGCTGCTGCTGCTGCTGCTGGAGCAGCCTCTGATGGAGAGCCTGCTGGAGCAGAGCCTGAGAGGATGGAGGTGGGGGACCATTTTGAGTAGGCTGAGGGCCTTGAGTTGGCTGTTGAGGACCTCCAACACCACCCCCACCTGGCCCTGCATCACCCCCTGGCAGGCCGGCCATGGCATTCTGCTGCTGCATCTGAAGGTGGTGCTGCTGCTGTTGGAACCTATGCTGCAGTGCAGCTGTGGCCTGCTGCTGGGCCACCGATCCTGGGTAACCTTGCCCCTGCTGGCCTGGGGGACCACCAGGTTGCTGGGGGCCTAGAGGTGGACCTCCTGATGGCCCCTGTCCCACTGTAGGAGGCTGCATCCCAGGCTGACCCATATAGCCCTGGCCCTGCGGTGGTTGTGGCTGCTGGAACTGACCATGATTTACGCCCATTTGCTGCTGCTGCTGTTGTTGGTGCTGTTGTTGCTGCTGCTGCTGGAGATGCCGTCTCATGAGCATTTCTCTAAACTGTGTCGTATTGAGATTTCCCATCTGTGGTCCCTGACCCTGCATAGCCCGTCCTCCCCCTGGCTGCTGTTGTTGCTGCTGCTGTAAACCACTGAGCATTGGCCTCTGCTGCTGTTGCTGCTGTTGTAACTGTTGCTGTTGCTGCTGTTGTAACTGTTGCTGCTGAAGCTTTTGTTGCTGCTGAAGCTGTTGTTGCTGCTGAAGCTGTTGTTGTTGCTGAAGCTGTTGCTGTTGCTGAAGCTGTTGCTGTTGTTGAAGCTGTTGCTGTTGTTGAAGCTGTTGCTGTTGTTGTTGTTGTTGTTGAAGCTGTTGCTGTTGCTGCTGCTGTACTTGCTGTAGCTGGGCCATAGTGGCCATGTTGATATTCGTCCCTCCCTGACCCCCCATATGCATCCCTGGCTGGGCAGAACCTGCAGAATTCATGTTCCCCTGCGGGACCCCTCCTGCCATGACATTACCAACAGGACCACCCGTAGGACCAGGACCTCCTGGGACAGCCCCTGGTCCACCAGGGGCACCCTGCACACCCTTGTATTTTGAGGCCCTCTGCTTAATAAATGCAGCCATTAGCTGTGGATTAGACCGCAAGATATTGAGGACTTGCTGCTGCTGCAGTGGTGAGCTAGGTGAACGGAGGGTCCGTAACAGGTCTTGGAGGGCTGCCTGTGGGATGTTCCCACCAGCAACACCAGCCCCTGGAACATTGGCAACTCCCGCGATAGGACCCCCTGGCACAACACCCCCAGCACCTTGCTGCTGCTGCTGTTGTTGCACCATGTTTATTAAAGCAGCATGGCTTTGAGCTTGTGGGTGCTGCTGTGGCTGCTGTTGTTGAATTTGCTGCTGCTGTTGCTGGGCTGCCATCAGGGCTGAATGACCCATCTGGTTCATTATAGCTTGTCTCTGCTGCGGTGGCATCCCCTGGCCTGCCCATTGCTGCTGCTGTTGCTGCTGCTGTTGAGGGTTTTGAAGAGGAGTCCCCATCCTCTGCTGTTGAAGCTGCACCTGAGGGGGGAGCTGGCCCTGGGGCAGGTTGCCCTGCTGAGCAGGTTGCTGCATGGGCCCCCCAACACCAACCATTATCCCTTGTGGAGCACCTTGTTGTTGATCAATATGGGCCCGTGCAGCTGCTGCTGCTGCTGCTGCTGCTGTCTGTGGTGGTATGCCCTGAGGTCCAACCATCCCTACTGCTCCTGGGTGTCCCATGGCCATCGGTTGACCTTGACCCTGCTGATGGTGTGGGTGGGGAGGCATAAGGCCTGCAGCTGCCTGGGCGGCTTGTCTTTGTAGAGCCATCTTCCTCTGAGCATCAGCTACCTGTTGGATCTTCATGGCAATTTCTACTGCTGCCGGTGGAGGGCCAGAGGAAGGCTGCTGTTGCTGCTGTGAAGCCTGGGGCGGGCCCTGGGACTGGCTAGGGGGTTGCTGGCCCCCAATATTTCCAGCCATGACGGTGCCACCAGGCTGTGGATGTGGGGGTGTTGCAGAGCCAAGGATGGGTTTGCCTTGGGACTGGTGAATTGGGGAGGAGCCTGGGGGTCTGCCAGCATACGGAGGCAAATTGTTGTGGTGCTGTTGGAGTTGTTGTGGGCTGGCCCCTGCTCCACTTTGCTGCTGCTGCTGCTGCTGGACCTGAGGAAGCATCTGCTGCTGATGTTGGGGAGAACTCATTATTCCCCCTGCTCCACCACCTCCCCCTGTCATTTGCTGAAACTGGTGGTGAAGGGTGTGTTGAGGAGGCATACCACCTGGCTGCTGTTGCTGCTGTACTCCAGGTGCCATAGCCATCCCCTGCTGTGGAACTGGAGGCAAAGTCTGTGTTGGAGTCTGGGGAGTTGGGGGTTGGGTTCCCACAGATGTTGGGGTACTCGGTGCTGTTGTACTATTGTTCCCTGGCGATGGAAGTCCTACCACAGGTCCTCCTGGTGGCCCTCCAGTCGGCTGTCCCACCCTCTGCATGCTGGCCATTCTTCTCCTTAACATTTGAGCCTGCTGGAGCCTGTGCTGCAGCTGCTGTTGCCGCAACTTTTGCTTGATGTTTAGACAGAATGGGACGGGGCATTTGTTTTCCTGACAGTGTTTAGCATGGTAGCAACATAAAGCAATGAGCTGCTTGCATATGGGGCAGCCACCATTCGTCTTGCGCTTACAGCCTTTTGTATGCTGAACAACGCGCTTCATCTTCTGGCAGGATGGCAGGGAGCAGTTGGCGTTGCGGCACTGGCATGCATGAACCAGTGACTGGATGCACCGCTGGATACTTAGGCGGCGGGAGTCTCCAGGGCTTTGGGTAGCTGCTGCTGACTGATTGTTGCTGTCATCATCCAACCCAAGCCCCAGCTTGTCCATCTTGTGCTCATGACCTTTCGTGTTGTAGCAGGTGATGCACAAGTCGTAGTCCTGAGGAGGAAAAGAAAGAAGTGATGAGAACAAAAATAGCAATGCAATGACTGAAATAATTACAACATTTCCTTTCTCAAACGGTTTTGACCTACCTTTTGATAAAATCTCAAATGGCATACCTCAATTCACATTCATCATCGTACCCATGCCCTACAGACCTTTAATTGGAAATGCTGACAATACTCAAGCCAAGGAAATACCTTTCAGGCTCAGGTAACAGAACAGATGCCCACCACCACAGAGACGTGGCACGCAGAAACAGTCCTTTTGGATACTTCAGAGAGCAATGAATGGAAAATGGTAAACAGCAGCCACAGTGGAGCTACTCCAACACTAACTGCAGTTTAAGAGAATTATTTGTCTTCACTGGACACCAGGTCTCTGTCTTGTTCTTTTTCAGCTACCTCATAAGAGAACATAACTGGGGAGTATAAAATTCAAAATAATATATATTTTCCAATTAATTATTCAAAGAAGTTAATGTTTGCGCTTCATTGCTTTGTTGGGAGCGCTTGAAAAAACTAGCATAACAACCACACAGCAGACAACTATCTATGTGCTGAAAAAAACAAACAAATTCATGCAGCCCAAAGAGTGCAGCAATTTCATTCTCTTGGTTTACCAACCAAACGCATTGCGTTTTTTTTTTTATTTTTTTAATATTCACAGGGTAACCACTTTCTTGCTGTAAAATCTTGATTCTCACCTCGCAGACAGTGCAGTGGAAGCGGGTTTCCACATGGTGTTTACACTCATTGCAGGTGTAGACAAAACGATCCTGGCTCTGGTTGTGCAGCTCCACCAACATACACATGGAGCTCCACATGGACCTCCTGAGAGAACTGAACTCCAGGTGCTTGTCCCTGGCCAGCGTCAGGAAGGCATCGCGGCCGTCCATCAGGTCACAGGCCATTAGTGGGTCCGGATCAGTGATGGGGGGCAGGGAGTTGGCAGTGGGGCCAGCAATGAGGCGAATGACAAAAAAGACCTACGAATCAAATTGGAGAGCAGATTTGTACATGAACTGAAACAGAAGATACAATTAAATCATTAAAATATTCAAAGAGTGAGTCAACATCCTTTCAACAACACAGTAGTATCTTTTGCTGCAATCATATTAAACCCACAAACCTCCTTATGTTTCTCCATGGTAGCATAGAGTTTCTGAGAAAGGTCATTGGACACATTGGGCATCCCTGGTTTCTTCTTATTGGCTCGGCTCAGGCTGCTCTTGTTCTTGCTTGTCTTTTTATTGTTCTTCTTTTTGGCATTTTTGCTGTCTCCTTTTGTGGCCTGTGTATGTTTTAAAAATATTCAGTACAAAATAATCAGTCCATAGCACTGCCATGACATTTTTAAAGTGATGAACACACGCAGGGTCTTATGCCACTCACATCGGTGCTCTCGTTGGAAGTACTGTTCTCCTCCCTCTTCCTCTCCTCTTCCTCCTGTTCCAGCTCCTTGATGCTCTCCTCCAGTACATTGGGCCAGAAGTCCCCCTCAAAATATGGCAGCTCCTTGGCACTGGTCAGGCGGTCTTCAGTTGCCTGTTTGAAGATGTCCTAAAGACAAAGAGGCATGAGAGATAAGGAGAGTTTTCATGGAATTGCAAATATTCTTTGACCAGCATCTGCTTGACCATAATATGCAGTGATAAATTCATTCATTCAATACATCTGGTAAAATAATATGTCTCACCTTGTAATCGTGGACAATGCGTTCAGCAACAGCTTTGTCCAGCATCTTCTTGTACCACTCCTGCAGGCGTTTTGGCTTGGGGATCTTCTGGTCAGCTGGGTGGCAATGGAAGATGTAATCATCCCCTTCACTGGGTGGACAGGCCCAGATATGGCCCGTTGTATACCTGACCAGGGAGAGAGGTCGTTGTCCTGAAAACAAGGCCCTATGCATATTCTATACTGCATAATGTTAAACCTAACGTTAAGGATAATGCTTCATATTTTCTTTTACAGTTAGGATTTTTCAGAGGGTATCTTTTGCAGGTATCATTTCTGTTCTTACCCCAGCCTCTTGGCATACTCCAAGTAGCCTAATAGGATTTCATGGTAGACAGCAGTCCTGAGGTGTCGAGGTTTGAAGAAGTGCACACTGTCCAGGTAAGATATATACACTCTTCTCTGATTGGGAGGTGGGCAGTCTGCGCCATACTCTTGCACGTGCATACCGAAAAAACATACATCTGCACCATCAATGTCCTCAAATGCAAACAAGGCTTTCATCCTGTATGGGAAGGACTCAGCCATTTCTCCACTGTCCACAAACCTGTATTTTAAAAACAAAGTGGATGAGAAAAACAGTTGAGAAATCAATGAAACATCAACCTCAATGCAGTTACTTGTGTATAACATCTATCACAACTTGTAAAAAGCCAGACAGATCTTGACACGTCATCTCTTCAGTGTAGTTTCTAGACATACTGTTTGTGATGATTTCCTTACTAATTGCTTTGTGATGAGTTGTCTGTGCACGTTTTTCCTGTAGCCTAACACTACATTTTATAAAAATATAAAAAATGTCTTGTTAGCAGAGGTGCTGCTTATATCAGTCGAGGTTGGGTGCCTCCTCCATTAAAGTTGATGGGATACCCTGCGGGGGACCTGACAGCTACTGTCATCTCTCGCAATATACTCAGTGTTTGTAGGTTGTGTATAATATACACGGTATTAGAAGCCATAAATCCTGATTTTGTATCAAACATTATCACTAAGTCATCATCCCAATTATGGTCAGTTGTGCATCGTCCAAAAAACACCCAGACATGGCGGCAGCAGGTTTAACCTCCTACCTGGACTTCATGCCAGGCTTGACCTCAACCACTTTGTCAGAGACATGGACCACTCGGATGGTGATCTCGCCAGATTCAGGGTGGCTCTGCCGCTTGAGGTAGTCATTCACTCGTGTTTCCAAATAGCTCCCCAACTTTGTCTGGGGAAGTCCTGTGAAAAGAAAAAGAAGAAAAAACATTTAGTATGTAGTCAATAATTATGACAAATCAATCACATTTCAACACAAAGTTACATGTCACACTGGTAGCAACTCTTCGCATTCATCTAATGATGAATATATGTTAGTTCACTGAATGTGGTTATCTAACAGTTTTTATACCATGTCCTGTTTGTTTTGGTATGTGAACCTTCAACAGTTTATCAGCCTCATTCCCTTTGTCACATCTGTCTTTATTTGTGTTTTTTTTGACTGTCTCAGAATAGAAAATGGCTTTAAGGCATTTTTTCTCAATAAGGGAGCAAGATAATGTTGATTATGGAGAGGGGAAAAAAACAGACAATTGTCTTCACATTGTAAGTGAAGTCTTCATACACATAGCATCAACTGCAAACAAAAACTTAATATTTTTACGCACACACATACACACAAAATCACATATACTATTCAAGTCTTGAAAACAGTTTGAGCACAATAAAAATCTCAGTGGTATTTAAAAAAGCAGGACACACCTTTACAAGACATACATTACTTACGTTTGGCTGCATATTTGTTCTCTTTGCGTGTCTTATTTGCCTTTTTGAGGCAGCTGTCACATACAAAGCTGTGGTGAGGGAGAAAATAAATGTCATAGGGTAAAATTTGCAGGATACATTTACTCTGTCACAATAAGCACAAGTGACAGTGATTAAGTGCCATTGATTAGAAGATGAGTAGCCTTTCATGTTGGGCTTTCTTTCCTTAGACTATGGACTTAGAAGTAGCATACATTTTTTAATTACAAACAGACCACACATGAAGGAAAATCACATTTTGAGACTCTCTCTTCATCAGAGCTCTATGCATCTGATGCTGCAACATTTGACATGAATTTTTAGTACTGATGCAATAAATCACAACTTTTCAGTTTCAAGAGGGTTTCAGAACTGCTTCTTTAAGCGCTTCACAAAATTGTGTCATTGTGTTTGTTGAGATGTACCATTTGTACATTTCTATCACATTTATTGATGTTTTCCCCCCTTCTAAAACTTCAGAAAGACAAAAACAGAAGACAAAAGACTAACTTCACTTTGGAGGCCCAGTCATGTCAAAAAAATGTACAAAGTTTGCATTTGATAGCTGGCTCACCCTGAAGGCCATATGGTTTCATGATGCAGGACACAGATCTGATGCATTTTACGACCGCAGTCAGTACATTCCACAAGCCTGAGCAGAGAGAAGACAAAAGGCAGACACAGTATTCACAGTTAATGAGGTATCTTGCCGCCATGTTTGTTCCACTACAGGGGCTGAACAGTTGCTAAATAAAAAGGCAAGCTTTTGGTGATTGTGTGGAATATATAGACTTTTATGCCACAGATACAACCACAACATCATTTTAAAAATACAGTTTGGAAGTAAAGAAAGAGACATACAACTCAGGATCAAGTGTGTCGTTCTTCTTTCGCTGGAACTGATCTTTGTTGATGGACCTGTGGGAAATATCAGAACACAACTACTGCAACTGACACAACAAAGTACCGATACAAAAATTAAATCCTCTGTATACGTCAGGCTGTGTTGTAGAAACCTGTCTTTAGAAAACTCAAAGAAAAGTCCTGTCTTCAAAATGACTGCTTTGAGGTGGTGATGTAAAAAAACATAAACAAATAAAAATTAAAAATAAGGGATTTAGAGGGCATGCCATCAACTTTACACGAGCTGTTGTTTATTCATTACAATAAGTAATGTAACGATCACTAAAATAATGTGTAATGTCTTTAGTGGGACAAAACAACTCATGTCAGCATGATGCCATCTGTTTTATCTTGGGGATCTAGATTAGATCATCAACATCAGCACTGAACTGTGAAAATGTTGATGTTGCTCATCTGGATAAGCATTACTTTAGACACACCGAGATTTAAATGGAAAAGCTGGTGTACTCACGTCTGAGGTTGAGAAGGGTCGTCCCCCAGGGAAACACTCTCACCCTGGATTTCGTTGAAACACTTCTCACAGAAGTGGTACCTGTCAGCAAGAAGCCCATATTTTGGTGAACTACACCGTTCGCCATCAGCACAGCCAATCACAGAGAGGGCACGAAGAAGCAGCCGCCAATCAGGGCAGGGCAGGGCAGGCCAGGGGACGGACACACAGGAGGAGGCAGAGGGCAAGGTAGGTCGTCGCCAGGCGGTAGCAGCCAATCGTGATGCAGGTTTTTTGTGTGGGCGGGTGTTTTGATTTTGCGCGTAAATTTCGGGAGTGGATGATTGGTCACACCAAAGCAGGCCAATGCAGACATCACAAGCGTTAAAAAAGGAGGGAGAGAAGGGGGAAGGGAAGGGGGAGAAAGGGAGATGGGGGAGGGAAGGTCAAAATGAATATTAAAAAAGCGTGAAATAAATCGTTACAGGTCAGATGAAGACAATGGAGAGACAGAGAGGGGGAGGGAGGACATGGAGGAGGAGGGAGGTATGGAGAGGATGTGAACAACAACCAACAGAGGACAGAGAGCCAAGGCAAAGCAAAGATTAGCGTCAGACATCCAGTGGTAAACAACAACATTACAGCAACATGAGAGACCACTAGGAGCTGTGGAGGAGGAAGGGAGTGAGGATACGAGTCTCCATGAAAGAGTGGATGAGGAAAAAAAAAAGGCAAAGCAACAGAGACCCATCATCCTTTTAATTCATTTATAAAGTGGGAACCTTTCTTCTAGTGGCAAATGTAGACTCCCCCAAGCAACCATTTATTGTGTACGTAAATTTACTCAGTAGAAAAAAATAGTGCAACAAACAAAGAATAACTGCTTAAGACAACAGAAGCCCACTTTATGAATGACAACTTAATGAAAAGGAAAATAAAATGGTGAGCTACGGAGATAGTGCCAGGGCAACCATTTGAAGCCAAATTAAAACTCATCTGTGATTGCACTGATTAACTGAAGCTACACTGTAAGAAATATAATGTGCAAAATACGACGAGACAAATAAAAGGCTGATGTCACGAGCTGCAAAATATCTAATTGTCAAGAAGAGATTCTAAATCCTGTTTGTCTGTGATCCCTGCATGCTTGTGGTCCAAAGTGCCCTTACCTGTTCTGGTAGCTAAAGTAGGCAGCGTCTCGTTGGATGGTGCATAACTGTTTTCCATAGCAGCATAGAGTTTGAGGGGAAAACTCAAACTAAAACAAAAAAAGGAAAGAAGAAATTTGTTAAACTAACTAATCAGAGGAAACCTGGGCTCGAACTGGATTAATTACATATGACTGAATGTTACATGAGAAGTTTGATATCAGTGTCCATTAAATATAAGACCACAGCCAGCAGCTGGTTGGATTATTTTAGCACAAAAACTGTAAACACAATCCAGACCATAAATCTGATCTTTAAAAAAATCAACAGGATGTTTTAACAAATGGGAATATTTAATTGCTCCTTACACCTGCACAGAGAGCATGTAATGTCATAAAAAAATAAAATACACTCACCTTTCTCCCACAACAGTATCCCAAGCCCTGCATGACTGGGTCAATCTCTGACTCAAACACTTCCGCCAGCTTGGAGCAGTACTTGTATACACGAGACGTCTTGCGGTTGTAGAGCCAGGCATTGTTGAACATTAGCCAGATATCCTCGACATACTGCCATGGCTCCTGGTACTGTCCGGTGTCCAGCTTCCGCTTGATGGTCGACAGGTCCATAGGGTTCTTCACGATATCAAAGTAGTCCTGGTATGGAGCAGCAGCCATCCGGATTCAAGTTGCAGGTCAAGGGATAGTTGAGAAAGGCCAGAAGCAGAGAAGAAAGAAAAGCAAGTTGGTGGAGCGGTTTGGCCGCCCATGGGGACAGGATGAGAGAGATAGAGGAGGAAGAGCATCATCATCAGCGTTGTAGCCGGCAGGTATGATGAAGGCGTTGCAGTTGACCAGGTGGGACCAGAGTAGGGAGAGAAGAGGGTGCAGGGGAACAATGTTGTTGAGCGCTGCAGAGAAGAAGGTTCACGTGCAAACAGAGAGACATGACAACTTCTGCCCTCCAGCTCCCTGCTTTGCACCCTACATTTAAAATCCCTATTTTTTTTCATAAAGCAGGGACCAGGCGACCATCAAGTCTGCCAAGACCCCCCGCCCCCTTCAAGTAACAACAATTTAAATTCTAAAAGTCTATCTGCAAAGGCAATTTATATGATCATATTTAAACTAAAACCCAGCCTTGTAATTTAGAAATCATTCTAAATCAATTCCTCCTTAATAGTAGGTTTACTCCTTTTGCCACACAATAATAAAAACTGCGTGAGAGGCAAGGGGATGTCTAACCAGGTTTGAAAGCAAACACAGCTTTCAGGCCTGGGTAGTGATCAGGGTGCAAAACCAAGAAGAACAGAGCAGTGCCAAAAGCAACAGGCAGACAGATATTATCCTTTTTTCAGCACCATAGCAGTTGGCATTAACAATGGCAGCAGCATGAGAAGCAATATGATGACAGAGTTAAGGCCAGCAGCGTTGAGGTGAAGCAAATGCAAGAGGCACAGATGAGTCTCCAAGTTCTTTTTCTCTTCCTGCCGTCTACCCTCTGCTTGTTCTCCAAAAATAAATAAAAAAAAATAAAAATTGAAAGAGAAGCAGAGAATAGAGTGAGGAAAAGAAATGCTTTTTAGCGACTCAACCAAAAGAAAAGGAGGAGGTGTGAGTTTCAAAGAGCAGGGTCCATCTCAGTGTCACCATGGCAACAAGAGTTAGGAAACAGACCCTCATCTCTAAATGGATCCACTGACATGAGCAAACAAGCAATACCATACTACCCTAAAAAAGCCAAATTTATATTGCAATAGCATGTTGTTTATAAATCCCACCAGAGTGTGAGCAACATACAGGTCAAATAGTGGCTACACATTAATCTGAAAATTGCATTGTACAAATGTACAATTGTGGAAAGTTGCATCAATTGAATGTCAGGGTTCCTGAAGGTGTGGTGAGCCAATAGCCAAGAACCTGTGTCTGGCTCATTACTGCTCTAAAATAACCTTTATTATACCCTTATAATGAATGCATAAGGCAGCAGGAGACTGTCAACTGTCACTTTCACATATTTTACTGGTATGCAAGTTAATTTATCACATATCCTCCTCCCCTAGAATTAGAAGTAAAGGTAAAGGTATTGTACCATCTCCACACACTGCCCACCTGAACACTGACACACTACTAATACTACTACTACTACTACTACTACTGGTGAGGAACTGAACTAGAAAGCAAGTGATGGATTACAAGGATGACAACTACAAAAAAACATAATTCAAATAAAAACATAAATCTTCATGATAGAAAGGTAAAAGTTAAACATTAAAGTGATAAATGAAAGCAAATGGCTCATGAACTGTTTGTTAAAGCAAATCATGATCTTTGTTTTAATTCTACCATTTAAAAAATGATGAGATTTCATTGTCTTTTCTTAGGTTCTTTGTGGAAGACAGTATTAATTAGTTGAGTAAATGTAACATATCATTCATTTCTTTAGTGTAGTGTGAAATGGTTATAATTTTGAGTTAAATCAACATGGAATAACAACTGTCAGTATAAAACATTTATGCCAAATTGTTTTTTGCATTTAGTATAATTTTTTTCTTTCTTTACTTTCATGGAACTGAACTAAAGGACAATTCAAGAGGTTCATAAGAGTCATTGCTTTGATTTACAAATGACGCAAAAGAAGCAAGAGAAAAGACCACACATCAACAAGCTTGCACACACATACACTCGAATATACTCATGAATGTAAATAAATACACACATTCATACTGAAATGTGCTAACTTCTGACTTGCAATGGGAGAAAATTTACTTAAGAATTAAAGAAACTTAGCAGATATATTAAATGAATTTTGATGACAATGACAACGCAGGAAAAATTAATAAAGATGAAAATAAAGAAAAAACTATGTTTAAAGAGGAGATGAAGCAAAATGGCAGCCAGTGCAGTCCCTTACCAGGTTAGTTTTGTTACTAGTTCGAATACGTACGGGTATTCCCAGTAACTGGGGGTCCACCGGCTGACGAAAGGGAAGGGACTCAGGGTCCTGCCGGTACAATGCTTCCAGGGTGGGCATTAGAGCCTGACGCAGCTCCTCTGGCTTAAAGACTGGAAAAGTAGAGTGATTAAATCAAAATCAGACACGAGAGAAGACACTCTGAAAGAGAAAGAACCTGGGTAAAAAGTGCAAAAGTTGCTCTCGATCTACTAGAATTGAGGATGGCTGTCGGGTAAACCTCAACTGACTACATCATGTAGAATTGTGGCATTTAATAACACCTACAGACACACTGCACAGACAGACGGAGTATTCAGGCAACAGAAGCCGAGATGTGTCAGACCAGAGAGTCAATTTGATGACAGTCGTGTTTTTCTGGTGATTTAACGTCTATAATGACCGTCATAAGTGTGGGTGTCTTGAGAAGCAAATTTCAACACACTGCTTTCAGTAGGTGGTTGTCTTGCCACGAATTTGAAACTTACTCACCAGTCACAATGTTTTTATCAGTGGAAACTTCTGATGCCTTACATGTTATTCACACCAAATGAGATTTTCTAGTCAATGCAAAATAAGTGGCGCAAAACTTTGTTGATGTTGGGACAACTCACTTAGCTCGAGAAATGGCTCAAACAAATTATAAATGGGTTGCTTTTATAGGTCCTAATCTTGTGTCATAGAGGATAAAGTTCTGTTCATGTTTTTTGGATTCTTTGGTACTTTGTCCTTTTCAGAGGCCAGCACTGTCCTGACAAAATTTCCAAAAAATGAAATTTAACACCATATGCAGAATTAAAACTTACTTTTCTTCTTGCTCTGAGTGCTGGCTGAGGAGCTGTTAGAAGCTGCTGACCCCTCCTCCTCTTCTTTGGGCTCTTTCTTCACTTCTGGCTTCTTGTCTTCACCTATTGCTACTGACGATGACACAGTGGATGCCGATGTATCCATGGGCTCACCTTTACACCCATCCCCCAATGGCTTCTCTTTCTTTATCTGACAAGAGGACAACGTTTCATTATAATGTCTTTCTTACCAATGACAGGATAAAACTAATAAAAGCCCTTCAGGCATAAAATTAAGATAACATTACTTAAACACTGTAATAATATGAAACACTGAAGTGTCAGTAATTCAATATGGCTAATATTACCTCAGGTTTCTCCTCCATCTTCACATCAGGCTGCCCCTTTCCATTCTTTCCCTTGCCCTCTCCTTGGGTGTCAGCGCCTTCATCTTCGTCCTCCTGCTTCTTAACCTCCATTTTAACCTCTTCCTGGCTGGGTGCAGAACCATCTGTCTGAGGAAGCTGGGAGCTGGCATCAGTACTGCTGTGGTCTGAGGCTGGTGAGGATACCTGACAATCAGCTGTCAGAGGCGGCTTGGCTGATAGCTGAGACAAAATGACAGGGATTGGGTAACGTTTAGAAGTGGCAAACTCAAATCCAAAAACAAGTTGCATTTGCTTCTTTGTTGGGTTCCCATACTGCTTTGTAATCCATTTAATTTATTTTTGATCATCGTATTGTTCCTCAAATTGATTTGGTTTTAAGTAAGTTGAAGTAATTGTATTCCCATTTTGTGTTCATGTCTTTTTCTTATTTTCTGTCAGTAAGAGGATACAAACAGAACTTGACTTTCTTTCAAGCATAACAGGAATAAAGCACCTAAAGCAATTCTGAAACAAAGGCTCACTTCGGCTGAACTACTGGGAAGCCATATGCATTCCTTAATCAGGTTTACAAAAAACAAAATCTATGGTGGGGAAAGTATGCAAAGTAATTAAAGGCAGGGTGATCTACTCACTGGGGTCTGGGGCTGCTGCAGTGACACATTAGCATTCTGGTTAGGCACTGAAGAAGCCTGACCTGCTTGGGGGCCTGAGGAAGCCACAACCCCAAGCATCTGCTGTGGAAGCTGGCTGGCCTTCTCAGAATTAACCATTTGCCCTGATAGCTGCTGTTGCTGTGAAACTTGTTGCTGTTGCTGCTGCTGGGGTTGCTGTGGAGGGGGAAGTTGGGGTGTGCTAGGAGTCTGGGGCTGTGGGGTCTGAGAACGCGGTAACGTTGGGGGTGTTTGATGGGGTTGGGGCGTTAAGCTGCGCGCTGGTGATGGGGAGTTTGTTCGAATGGATGGGCAGTGAGGGTAAGAGTTGGGCTGGGTGGATATGGAAGATGGAGGCAATGTAGGTAGAGGCCCAGCACCACTGGCACTACCAGATCCCACAGGGCCTCCAGGGGCTCCAGAGGTGGCAGACTGTGCTGCAGGACTGCTGGTTGGAAGGGAAGGTGGTGTTGACATCTGGTTCTGCTACAGAGGTTAGACCAAGAGACAACAGAGGTCAGACTCACTACAGGTTTCAACAAAACACAACATAATTTCTGATCAGAGGCAATGAAAATTTTCCTCTGGGTTTCTTTTAATAGTCTTCCACATCTACAGATAACAAGCTTCTGTTACCCAGCTGCTCGATCCTCACCTGTGGCAATGCAGTCTGCGGCCCTGGCTGGTTCATGCCAACAGGACCAGAACCGAGTACAGGACTGGACCCAGGAAACTGGCCTGGGGGGAGGTACTGGTTTTGTAACTGTGTGGCATTGGGCTGAGACATTCTTGTTGCACCCATACCCATCTGGAATGAGACATCAAGGAACATGTGAAGCATCTGGCTGATTAATGCTTCAACACAGAGGCTACACAGTGAACCTTTCATAGTTCTGGTCAGGAGTAATGCAATGCCGTGCAATTCACTGTCAAAATACAACAGGTACTAACCTGGTTCATTGGAGCATTGAGAGGAAGAGGCGGGGTTGACCTTTGACCCATTGACTGCATCCCCATCTGACCAAACTGGTTCATTCCTGGAAATGATAGCCATAATGTGTTAACTCTGAGTCTGTCACTTTGCATGTGATTACATTTAAAAACTTAAAATTGATGAGTCCGTTGGAATTAAAGCAGCAGAAAATTAAACCTAAGTATCTCTGTATTTTCTATGTCTGCTCAGTCAATGAGTCATTTACACTTATTAGGCATACCTGCTGGGTTCTGCATCCTGTTAACCAACTGATTTGGTCCAGCAGGACGGACCATGGACGGATCAGCAAGAGGACCATCTAACAGGTTGATAAGAGAAAAACCATATTTGAACTTAAGGATCACATAATACTAACAGAACAATACATGTTTTAAGTGAAGCAAACAAACTATGTCACACTCAAGTGTGATAAATACCATGTTAATGCGTCTGATCTCCTTTTCTACTTCAAAACTTTTTACTTTTCCATGGCTTGCATCATTGTGCTAACCGATCTAAGATTTAAAATCTCTCCTATGCCAACATAAAACAAGAATGCATTTGTGTGTGTGTGTGTATATGTACAAACAGAAATGTGAAACAGAGGTTTAAAAAAAAAACAGTATTAATTACTTGGGGGTTGCCCTGGGGCCATAGGCGGCTGTCCCATGCTGGGAGGCCCCTGTGGGAGGCCCGAGGAGGCTATTCCAGGTTGGCCGGGCATCATCCCCTGCTTCTGGAGCCGTGTCCTTCTCTTTTCCTCCAGTTCCTTTTGGATCTTGTAGATCTTCTCCGCCAGCAGGTGGTAGTACTCCGCCTATAATGTTATGCAGCAAAAGGGAGGGGAAAATGTTTTCGGATACACCTAAATAAAATGAATAGTTTATTTCCTCAAAACTTTACTTGGGACCGATGGTTATGGCACATCACTATAAATGTCCTTGATGTATCTTTCTTGTTGGTTTCTTACCCTGCTGTTGGCTGACTCATACATGTCCCCCTCTACTTTTCGAGCATAAGCCACCAGATTCTCCATCCGCCGATCCTTCAGTGCAGCTGGATCAGGAGTGGGAAAGATGGCCTGCACACTGATCCCATTCACAGAAAAAGGCCAAAAGTCAATTAGTGATACCCACAAAACGATCTAATATTCAAATTAGTTCAATTAACTATCCCCTGCCCACAGTGAGATATTTTGAGGCCACTTGTGAGACACTGCAGACTCACAGCTTGTGGACGAGGTGGTTGCGGAGGTCTTGTGTGATATCCTCATGCCAGGACTTTCTCATGCCAGCAGCAGAAGGAGGAGTTGCTGTTGGCATTGATCCCAGGTTCCCCACACTATCATTCATCAAACTGAGGGAACAACAGATCAGGGAGAATGAGGAGTAAGTCTTCACCCAACAGAGAACTCATTTTGATTTTGTGAAAGTTATGTTGGAGGAAGACATAACAGTAAATGCCAATCACCAATGACAAGCAGTCATACCTCTGTGCATTCATACTGTTGTGTAACAGGGCATCTGGCAGTAGTGTGGACTGCTGGTTGGGGGGCGGCACGCCCACTCCACCATTCACTCCCATAGAGTTTCCTCCTGAAAAACAGTTTTAGAGTTTGAGGTGGATGTTTTTAATTGGAAAATAAATTCATCGTATTAATTAATGTAATTAAGCTGCTGTAAAGAAGGACTTTTACTCGTATAAACAAATATAAAATGCATCTTCTGATACCAAAAAAGGTCAAAAACGGAGATCTCTGCTGAGTGATATTCATGTAGGATAACATAATTTGTGTCATGTTCAGTGGCAATGGACACTAACCCATGTTTAGATTTCTCATCCCAGGCTGCCCTTGCAGCCCCTGGTTTGACGTGTTGGCCTGTTGTTGCTGCTGTGGGATCTGGTTCCCTTGATAAGTGAGACCCAGTGCAGCATAGGCCCGCTCTATTGAGCTGGGGTCAATCTGGTTGGGAGGGTTCAGATTTGGAGAGTTGGACTGTCCACCGGGCACCCCAGAACCTAAAGAGTTCACCAGACCAACACCTGCACTGTTGACGAGAGCTGTCAAAGA
Organism: Trinectes maculatus; assembly: GCA_016785345.1. NCBI lineage: Eukaryota > Metazoa > Chordata > Actinopteri > Pleuronectiformes > Achiridae > Trinectes > Trinectes maculatus. The sequence goes on along the minus strand of JAFBJQ010001822.1, from coordinate 35,693 downwards.
TAAGAGGGGAAAGAGTACATTGTTGAGAGGAAACAGAGGATGAGTTGTTGTGGATTCAAGCATTTGAATGGATGGTTACAAGATTTAATCAATCAGAATTTTACAATGGGCCTTGTTTAATAGTTTAGTTACAGCAATGAGCATAATGTTTAAAAACAGACGCCTACAGTCACTGACTGAGAGACACTCACACTGCTGGTTCCTCTTGTCTCCAGCGTTTTTCAGTGGCAGGCATACAGGACAGTCATGTCTGGTGCAGTTCTTCCAATGAGAGATTATCTGTCTGGATGAGGCACAGTGTGCCACTAAAGGAGAAGAGACAAAAATTGAGAAATGTTTGAAAGGGTTATAACAAAGGAATGATAAGTGAAGTTGTGACGAAGTGGGAAGACAAGTCGAAATAAAGACAAATGGCTACTGTATGAGAAATCCAGTTTAGCCACTTCAAATGAGTAAATCATTCTGATTTAATGACGCATGGGGGAAGCAAAGTGGGATGTAAATAACATATTAAATAGTTGGTGCTGTTACAACTTTGAATACCTATCATGCTCATTGTTAATTATATAAACCACACACCACACAACCAGCAATCGACATAATTCAGGAGACTCACCCTGGCAGGACTTGCCAGCCTGGCAATGAGTCATGTGGTTGAGCACATTCTTCATGGTGCGACAGTGTGGCAGGTTGCACTGCCGCACTTCGCCATTGGCTTGCTCTCTACGCTGGCATTTGTGCGCATGGAGCAAAAGGACCAGCTGCTGTTGAATCAGTTTCCGTTTCTCAGGGTCTGCAGTGGGGGGCGCTGCGCCGGGACCTGCCCCTACAGCATTGAGCCCTACCTGCACCCCTGCCACTGTTGCTGCTGTGCCAACAGGTACTCCGCCAACTGCACCAGGCTGCTGCTGAGATGAGTTAGCAACAGAGAGATGGGTTAAGGCATAAAGGAACATTAGAAAATCATAAGGACCACATCTGCTGAAGACACAGATCACTCAGTTCAACTGTCAATATTGCTTTGTACTTTCATGACAGGAGCACAACATTTCTGAAATGTCTAATAATTAATTTATCAGACATAGATGAAGGTGTTCACTGTTGAAAAAAAAAAGCCTTCACTTACCTGTCAAATAATTAACAAAGAAATACTTAAAAAATTAAAAACTATACAATCAAACAGTCAATGAAAAAAGTATCCAGTAATATTCTAATTAAAAACAGGAGAACACTAGTAAGAATGAAGCAGTTCTCTTTTGAAAAACTAGATATTGCTTGTCGTTAATTAAAGCCCAATAGGAATAAGCACAGTAAAGAATCCAAACTCAAAGTTCTATGAGCTGATGATGCCGATGACAGGTGGCTGATTGGTTAATACTCTCACAACAATTATTGGCATTTAAGGGAACAAGGAACACACAGAAGAAAACACACAGATGACATCCCCTGCTGATATAATATACAGCATTTTCATCTATCAAAGTCATGAATGAATGCTTCTCATAACACTTGCAGTTTACAGAATCTTATTACAGTCTGACAGGGCACTGTGGTGCATTGGCTGATCTAAAGGCTCACTTCAATATTAATTTCCCTAAGGTAACTTAGGTTATTGTGATTATGATTTAGGCAACACTAAAATCCCATGAAGGACAACCACGTCAATACTGTTCTACCCACTCACCCACCCGAGGAGTGGGTGAATCCTATGGGTATCTTATGAAAATCCTATGGGTGAATCCAAAATATCTGTCAACATTAATGGCAGCTAATTTTTTAGTTACTGTTAAAAAAAACATTTCTCAGAATGAGCTGGTGTGTTACACTGAAGAAAACACAGGAATAGCCTACACTGCAGAAGACTTTTTATATTGAAAGAAACTGGTGTTAATTACTACTACACCAGGATTCGAAATCATGAAAAAAAAACTCTCTGCAACATTAGTAGGGACAATTGTTCCAACTCACATACACCCCTTAACTGCACAAACTTGTCATACACGTTATTTAAATTTAATAACCACCTTGTCATGAGTGGGTGTGCTTCCATTAAAGATGCCAGCATAATACTATATGAGCTTATGGAAACGTTTGAATCATAAAAAATGCACAAAACAAATAAAACAAATCTATCTGTGTCATTAGGAGGAAACTGGCTAATTTTCAACAGCTGTCAACAATGTCATCAGAGCCTCACCATTACTGACAGAAGGAAGCAATGGTCCAGTGTGAAGCTGAATGTCAAAACACATATTGGTCCAACATATAAACGGGAGGCAGTAAATAGCATGCAACAGTCATGCCGCTGACAGAATATTAGAGATATTCAGCACAGTGTTTACATCTTTTCAGGCTTTTGTTGATGGAGAAACTGGTTTCTCTGCCTGTCCCATTCGCTGTCTCTCTCTCACACACACACAAAAGCTGGTCCCAATAAAACTGTCTCAAGTTCATCCCCAAAGGTGAACTACAAAATTAAGATTTAACCATTATCTGACAATGAAAGCACAAGACTAACCCAACACAACTTCTTACATGGTGATCATTGTGGTTGCCCACAAGTGACAAGAGAGGTCATGTGTTATAGTACAGTATAAGAGAGTGAGAAATGGGAAAGTGCTTAAAAAGGTATTTTTGGACAATAATGAAACTGTGGTGAGACAAATTAGACTGTGGTGGGCCACAACAGGACAGAACCAGATTAGTGTTAACTATTTGTTAATGATCATCAGATATCAGTGAGAAAAATTCAAAATAGGCACACAGATATATCATTGTTATCATTGTTAACTCTTGAGTGTAAAATGGTTTTGTGACAAAATGTGCAAGATGAAAGGTGAGAGGTTAAAAAAATAGGCTGAGTTATACTCTAAAGCAAGCTGAATCTACAGTTATGTAAGAAGCCTCTGGTTTATCAACCTGCACAAAAAACATCTTACCATCCCTGGCATGGCTTGACCAGGTGGGACCTTCTTGTCCATGTTGAACTGAGTGGCCATATTGTTGGGCAGACCTGCCTTATTCTGGAGCTGTGGGCCCAGCCCTGCTCCAGGCAATCCCTGGCCAGCAGACTGGCCGTACGGACCACCATAGGGGCCCGCATTGGCCATCATATTCATCTGGAAAGAGGGGAGAGGGAAGGGGAAAAAGTGATTGACAGAAACATAAAAGAAAGAAGACTGAATAAGAAATGGCGAGGACAAAGACACATTCCTCCACTACAAAAATAGGAAAGTAGGAAATGAACCATCAACAAGATCATATCAATTACTTTTATTTTTCAGTGAAAGCAAAGTTAGCTGAGACCAAGATTCTAAACAGAAATTTGTGAACTATAGCAACTTTCAACATAGTGCTTGAAATTAGCTCCCATATAATTTCAATGTTATATTCCCTTACCATGTCCTCTTCAGCAAGTTAATAACACACACACACACAGACATGACTGAAGAGTCACGTTTTACTCTTTGGGGGAAAAGGGTCGACACCAGCCACAGTGTCTGATTCAGTCCACTGTATTATAAGAAGCTGAAATAATTTAGCAAGGGCATAAGATCCAAAAGGATGCTCAAATAGCCGTGAAACTTGGGTCAGTTAACCGTTAACTGTTGTTATAGGTCCGATAGAGATTCATGAATCAGGTGATCTCTGCATCTAAAAACTGAAAAAGCTCACTAATTTTAGTCATGAGCAACAAGGACCATCAGTAAAAAATTTTGACTGATTTATTTGCTTCACTGTGTTTTTCTAAACAAAGAACCGATGTCATTCGGTCAGAGAAATGTTACATTTAAACCAATCAGTTCCAATTGTTTGTAGTCTTTTCTTCAAACCTTTAAACAAAATCACTAGTGTGGCAATATCGACAAGCACAGAGGTTAACCAGCAATGCCACAAAGTAAAGGATGTTATGTCAAACACATAACCACACTTGTACATACACCTGCTGCGAAGTCTACCTCACAGTCACACCTTCACTCACAATCTAGATCTATCTCAGCACTCAGTGCCTAGATAAATTGTGATAAAATCACTGTTAGTCTTCCTTTCTAAATTAATTCATCTCAACTCAGTCACAGATATTTAACTTTATTTTAGTAGCAATTTCAATTTCAACCTTTGTTTGACTGCATCTATATATCTATATATAGATCTATATCTATATATAGATATAGATCTATATATATATATAGAGAGAGAGAGAGTGAGAGATTCAGCAGAGCATCACAACCACATTTTGTTTAAGCTAGGATTTAGAGTATATCTCAGCCTCATTTTATACCAAGCCTCCTTACCTTGTTCTGTGCTCCAGGTTGCTGTGGTCTCATCCCTGCTTGAGCCCCAGGACCCATTGGCTGACCCTGTTGCTGCTGCTGTAGAGTTTCTGCCAACATGTTACTAGTATTACCCATGGCTGCACTGCCCGGGTAACCCATTCTTGGTGATCCATTCATCACCTGCCCCCCAATCAGCCCTTGCTGCTGTGGTCCATTATTGCCTTTTTGGGTACCCATCATGGCAGCTGCCCGATTAAGAGCTGCCACCCCTCCCACCATCCCAACTTGCTGCATTAATCCAGGCTGCTGCTGGCTTTGGGTGGGCATGCCTTGAGGTCCACCAGAGGAAACACTAACACCCCCCATCATCCCCATAGACGCCTGTGCTGTGCTGTTGGAAGTAGGGCCAACCTGCTGTGCCGGTGCTCCAGCACGCAAAAGTTCAGACAGCTGTTTGTGTTTCGCAGCAGCATCCTGGCCTCCTACTAGGCCAATTCCTCCAACACCTCCTAGACTCGTATGGAGTTGGCTGGCGTCCCCTCCATTGGTCAGGCCCAGGTCAGAGGAACTGATGAGTTCATCTGGGAGGTCATGCTCCAGGTCAAAGAATGAACCAAAATCTACAGATGAGAGAAGAGAAATGAAAATTTTTCCAAGTTCTTTACAGTTCTGGCATTTTTTTAAAATTATCAATCACTAATTGGGATCTCACAGCCTCAGTCGCTGCCTCACATAGCCTGAACCCTCCTGCACATCAAGTTTGTAGTTCTATGTTGTGCCAAATATGGAGAGAAAATGCAGTGGGCTCAGGATATGAGGCTGCAAGGGGTAAACTACTGCACCTAGGTAGGTGTGTGCATTAGGTCTACAGCAATATTATACAGCATAAAAATTAAAAAGGATCAGTAGCCATTACCACTACAGCTGGAGTCAAATAAGAAGGAAAGTCCAATCGACAGTGCACCTCTATATTTAAATCAAAATCACTTTCCTTCTTTGATCCAACATGACAGAAAAAAGGCAGTTATCTCTACTGTAACCCCAAAACAGATGCTAGACGATATGATACACTAGTATTAAATGAACAGCATGCATGAAGCTACTCTCATCCCCTCTCAACCTCTGGGCTCACTCACTGTATCACTGCAATAAGTGAAGATACTGTAGGAAACTAAACGTGCATCACGCTTGAAAATTCACACTGATCTAGTCATTTGTTCACAGCCACACAGGACCTGTGTGCTCAAATCTCTATTAAAAAAACTGTAATTCCATAAATTACAGGCACGCACCGTCGATCGAACCCGTTAGTCGCCGATTGTGTATTTTCATACGACTGGATGCAAATATAACAGTTTACAGTTTCTTGCTGAACACTTGAAAATACTTTGTTTACAGTATCAGTTTTATTCATAATCTGTACGAGAGGCGGTGCTCTGCTTAGGCCAAGTGCTGTATCATTTCGAATCCTAAACTGCTAAAAGTGCAGCGCAGTGTCGCCGTGTAGTCAAACAATGGAGGGTGAACAAGAATGGGCTTCGTCGCACGTACAATGATGAGAGTAAAAGTCTATTACCAAAAGACACGAAATGGCATTTTAAGATCCAGCGAGTGAATCTATCGTTATATTTAAACGCAGAAACATAGTGAAAAGTCACAGCTATATTCTGAGCTTCACGACATCGGTTAGGGCAACTTAATTGAAGTGGCGAACAATAGCTAGCTGGTACACAACAGTTCACTAAGACGGAGAATAGTCACTGTTTACAACCCGTTAAATAAACGAAACTCTTGACTTTAAACTGTTTTTCTTCCACAACCACGGAAAGAATTGGTATAAGCCAAAAAAAGGGTTTCCCAGGTGACCAATAAGATTTAGCTTATCATCACCTATTTCCTTTGCTAGCCAGCTGAGCCGGTCCGGTTGGGTTACTAGCGAGTTAGCTAGCTTGCTGTCTTACTTTTTTTCTAAAGTTGTTTTGCAAGGGGCATTTTGTCTTTATTGTTTGCGTGGTATTTAAACAAAGCCTGTTATTTCACACGTGTGCGCTTTTATGCTGGCAAGATAATAACTTTGCGAACAGCTAAAGAACTTGAAGCAAACTGGTCTGACTCGACTCTTCCATTGTTTGGAGGTGGATCTTGTAGTTAGACGCTAGTTAGCCTGTTGAGGCTAACACACCAAAACATCATTGCTCGAAAGTTGCTCCTACCGCCATCACTACACCGTGTTTTCTTTCCAGCTTTCCAAACTACTAGACTGACCATTTGTCTCACTGGCCACCCATTAACCAAACTACGAGTTTTGTCACGTTTAAATGCATTTTTTATTGAGCGTCTCTCTTTCACACCAACTAAGTTGAAAACAACTCTGTAGGTACTTTCAGTGCTGACCATTACTTAATGCACTAGCAGCCGAAGCTACTTAATGTTTTCACTTTAGTCAAGTCATGCATTCGGCATATTTACCATTTCCATCACTGGCAGACACCGAGAGAGCTGGAGAGGACAGCTTGGGCCTCTTGGCTGAAGGCGGGCCGGACTCCAGGACATTATCGGCCATATTTTTTGACGAATTAAAAATAAATGTTGATCCACGGAGGGCAAACGTATTTCCCTTATTTGCGTCTCCTGGTGTCTTGCAGAGAGATTTGTGCTGGTTCCCCCACCGCTCGGGGGACGGTAGGGGAGAAAACGGCAATCCTGGACTCACAGTCTCCCTCTGGGTCCACTCCTCTCTGCAGATATCAGTCCCCCTCCCCTGTCGGAGATTCTGTTTCTTCACTGATTTGAAGAGGAGGAGGTGGGAAGGTGGAGTCGGCGAAAAAGGCAAGCGTGCGGCCCTCTGACAACCTCATGTAGCCTCCTCTACGACACACAACTGTCCCCGGATCTGTCCTCGGCTCTGTCGTCTGTCCCTGTCCGCCATAGCCGGCGGGGAAAGCCTGAAACGCTCCAGTTGAGTGTCCCGGCGTGGAACCGAAAATGGAAGTGATTTAAAAAAGAAAAAAATCAATCACACACACACACAAGTGAGCAGTCGTCCCGTGTTAAACTTCTGGAGACCGATATCTCACGCAACAGTTCCGAGATCCTGGGTGGCGTTGACCATGTCTCTCCCCTGACCAGACATCTCACTGCTCAGTAACACAGATTCCTGCACGTCTCCACAGCGGTGCAGAGCACCGGCAGCAGCTTCACTACACAGATCGAGTGAGTGAGTGAGTTCTCTCTCTCTCTGCCTTGGTTTCAACAGGAGCTCAATAAATAGAGTAAGAGTTCTGCAGAAGAATGAAAACACACGATTCCCACACTTGCAATTACTCAGATAAAAAAAAGGGAGCAACTACTGTAGATGTAGTAGTTTTCTTCTGTGCATGCAGACTAAATTGTGCACTTAAGTGTGTGACCATGCAAGGCACTGGGTCAGAAAGCACAGACTCGTATTGCACATTTGGTTGCTGCAACCCTCTTTTTGCGCGATGACGCCTCTCGCAGCCAGCGAGGTTGCAAAGGTTAAAATGGGGGGGATTTAAAAAATCTGACCAGGAATCACTTTTCCTCCGATGCACACTTTATCTCTCGGACAGTACAGCTGCCGGGGGAAATCACAGCGCTGATTGTCAATCAGTTGGCAGTCAGATTGATCCAATTAGTTTTATTTTGCAGAGGGGTCACTTATCCTGTGAGCTTCCTCCTCCGGGTTTCACTCTGGAAATCTCAGATCATGAAAACTGTGATAAAAAAATCCAAAATATACTTGTCAGGCGGTGGTGTATGGGGAATCTTGGCCGCGCAAACGAAGAGACTGAAAGATGTTAGCAAAAATAATAACATGAGAAAAAAGAGGAGCAGGGCTACGGCGACAATGTGATAGATACTGTCGTCGGGTCACAGAAAAATGATGGCTATTTCGGAGGCGGAAAGCTTCACGTCGGCACAATGATGTTGACACCGCCATAAAACATTTTGACAAAATCCTCTCATTGACTCTTTGTGATGGAGACTAGCCCCCCTTCTCTTTAGACCCGTCTTTCTTTCCACCTCTCCCTTCTGCCCGGCAGCAATTTATTTATATAATTGTCTATGCGGACTCTTTCCTTCCTCCGCCTCGGACACATACTGATTTTTCATGTTCATGGTGTTTTCTCCCTTTCTCGCAGGTTTCTCCTGGTTAGAGCATAAAGCTCTCTTCCGCCTCCCCTCGCCGTCCCCGCTCCGCAAAACACCCCCTTCCTTGGATTTTTCTGAGTGTTTCCTTCTCATGCATACATACATGTATGTATCTGTGTGTACAGAGATATGTCACCCAGTCGCTTTTCCCTCCGCTGCCGTCTTATCTGTTCGGTGATGCCTTCACGGTCCCGGCGAGGTGGCCAGGATTTAGCCGCTCTGCTTTGCTCGGTGCTTCCCGGAGCGGCTGACTTCGGTCGCCGGAGTCGCTCCTTCTCTCGGTTATCTCCTGTTTCTGACGGTCTGCCCGCAAAAAACAAAATGGCGGCTTGTTGTTTCTACTCCTCTGATACGGGGGGAGGGTTGGAGGTACAGCAACATTAGGCGTGAAGGGGAGGAGGGAGGGAGGAAGGGAAGGAGGGAAGGAGAGGGGAGGTTGTCTTCGTCGGTGTTCGGGATTGTCCGGACACCGGGTCCGTGCTCTGTCGGCAGGCGCCGATTTAAATCTGCAGGGGACACTGATGCTCCACTTTCCTCCTGCTCAAGGAACTACAGTAACACTCAGAAGACAGCACCTCACTACTTTACTACACTACTGAGAATACTACTGGATGGTCACAGAAGAAGCTACTTTATGTATTTACAGGTTACAGTGAATCATTATTATTATCCACCAACACAATCCTGTGACTCTCTCTGCCCAGCACACAGCCACAGTCTTGTTTTTATTGTTTACTTTTCATTTGACCACTTTTTTTTATCAGCTTGTAGCTCAGTATTTTTCCTGATCACATCTGATCAGATGTTGAAATTTGACATAAAACACCCGACAACTATCTGTCAATGTATAACACAGAAAAAAACAGTTTTAAATACTGTTAAACCTTGTTGCATGTTGCTAATTATAGTGATTATACTGTGATTCAGTGGAGTATTGCTTTTACTTAGTATTAACTAATATCTGCAAAAGTGTAAATATTAAAATGATAAAAGCAGGGAGTGGCTTTCTGTGAGTATTACATTGGATTATTTTACTTATGTATTAATGGGTTAATAAGTTGTATTTTTTCTGCTGTAGTTGGTTAAAGAGGAGCCATTTTAAACTCTTTTTTATGAAGTTGCTTACTGAGAAGCTTTTCAGTGTACAGGCACAGCAGGCTTGGGGTTTCCACATCATGCTTGTGTGAACCACAGCGGGTTACCTAACTACAGTAGCAGTGATGTCAAAAAGACCTTCTTAGCACATACACATGTTAAATTTAGATTTCAGGTGAGCAAAAGAAAAACCATCCTGATGAATTTACAACATCCTTTTCTGCATTAAAGTGAGAGTGGGGTACCTCTGGCCTCAATGTCACTTTTCCAGCAACAGTAACGAAAGCCTGTTCCAACATCTGAATATGCTTATTAGTTTGCAAAAACTGCTTCTGGCACTTGGCGAGAAGTTTAAAGACATGAAAAGTAAATAAAAGGAATTGAACAAGCAATGTTTGTCAAGGTGCTTAATGTGCAGCCAGCTGAGGTGCCAGACAACACAAAACAAATGAGCTGCTCCATCTATTCAAATTCTAAGCACTGTACTGTATGTATGTCACGAGGGCTAAAACAACTGAAACAACCTACTGCCGTTTCCAAATTTAATCTTGACTCAGCTTGATCAAAACTGACTGAACAAATCCTGCTAAACCCCCAGATAGCACTATCATACCCATCAACATCATCATCACTACCATCTGCAAACTGCTTGTGGTGAACTACGTGTCCCACGGTATTACACTCAGTGTTTTGTAGCTTATTCTAATGAAGCTACTATTATGATTAGATTCTAATTTTTGGCATGCTGTCCACCATGTGTAGCCATGATTCAAACCAAAAGAATCGTTATGAGAGAAATACATTTTTATAATACATTTAAACACAATTTTCCTTAAAAGAGAAAGTTTTTGACATGACATGAAATCCCCCACCACACAAACACACACTCACGCGCAGTAAACATGTTTTCATATCCCAGTGGATGGATGCAATAATTATAAATATTCCAGGTTCCATATACATACATGTTCCTCTCTATTCATCACCTTTGTGCTAAAATCTGGTGATATGATGACATCCTCTGGTCCTTTCTGACCAAACTACAGCACAGTGAATGTGTGTTTTATTTTTTTGTACTGCAGAATGAGGTGGGAAACAAAGATGCATGTGTAATGTGTAACAGTAAAATAAAGTGTGTTTATAGGCTAATGAACATGTATGGGCTGTGATGGTAGCTATTCTGAAAAACACATGTCAAGCAAATACTGTAGGTTTTAAAAATAAATATGCTTCCATGGTTGACACCTACTGATAATAGTACCATTAATATACTAGAAAAATGTTCTGTGCATGATTAGAGTGGGTCTCCATATAGTGTCCTGTGACCCTGTCATCCCGATGTGCATTTTTAGAAGGAACACATCAGCTACAGTGTGGTACATATGGAGATTCAAAGATTCAATGTAATCATCTTATTAAATTATGTGTTTGTAAGACTTTCTGCAAAATCTGAGCTTCCACAACAGAAATGAGTCCTGGAGTCTCAACTATCATGTAAGTGGGCTCTGAACCTGATGGTGTCACCACCTTAGATATGATTAAAGAAGCAATGCACACCGCAACCATTGAACCTGTAGCTTACTTGGACACTTGTCTTTACTTGTGCTATCTCTGGGCACAGGCCTTTTCTACATCAGCAATAGTCTTTGGCGTGTCAGAGGACAGAATCAGAGGGTATCCTTTGTCCCGGATCACCACATCATCCTCAATCCTGATGCCCAGGCCACGGAAACGCTCTGGTGCCTGGTCATTGTCCTCACTGATGTACAAACCTGTGACAAGAGAAGGAGAAAAGAGTAAACTACTTGATGGTAGGAACTGCATGAGCCAGAGAGAAAAGGGGGAGGGTGTCCACCATACTGACTGAGGAGATAGTATAGAAGACAGAGGTTGAGTGTGTGTGCTTATTATTTCACCCAGATTTTAAATGAAGAGCCACAACTTGAGTAAAAACCACAGGCATAAGAACTAAAAACTGAATTTATCCATACCTGGCTCGATTGTAATGGCCATTCCTGGCTGTAGAGGCTGTGAGCGGGACACGTCAGGAGTGTCATGAACATCCATGCCCAGGTAATGTCCAACATGATGGGGGCAGTACTGCCGTGCAGCCTGGGATAAACATGAAGATTAGTCATTCTCTAACAACAGTCTCTGAGGAGTCGCAGCTTGTTGCTTAACATGAATAAGGTGTCACTGACTCACTGGGTCTAACTGAGCTAAATGAGCCTTTTAAGAATATTTAAACCTGAGCACAGACAAATTTAGGGGAATATGCAACAAACTTTAAGGTGATGAAATAATAATGCAACATTTTTTTCAGAACAGGTGCAGTTAGTTCATTTTATCATATACATTACTAATTAAACTCCCCTCAAGTACAATCATTTCAAATATTTATGTTTATGCAGATGTACCTTTAGCACATCAGCATCACTAGTGCTAGCGCTAACGATTCCGAGGTGCCTGAGCTGTCGTCCCAGCAGAGCCAGCATGGTACTGTAGATGTGATCCAGACTGACACCAGGGGAACACAGGGACAAACAGGAGCGCTGGACCTCCAAGACGGCCTCATACATCTCAGCCTGGGCGGGGCTGAATCTGACAGGAAGGAGGTGAGGGCAGAAGCCAGTCGAGACATGTATACATCTCTAATGACATAAATGCTCAAAAAGGCTCGTAATGTAGACCTAAAAGATTTTATAACAAAGTTTCCATAGCAAAGCAAACTGAAATATTTAATCAAGAAAAAAAAAGTAGTAATAAGTAATAAAAAGTAATAATAATGTTCAACAAAATGAAAGTAAGTACTAATATAAGAAGAAAACACTTTTAGCCAGTCATCTGCATTTACAAATTACAAAAAATGAACTGATGATCTGCAGTGAAATGTAGCATACAGGCACGAACATGGTTCAGACAATGTAACCTTCACCTTTTGATGATAAGTGCATTAAAATGAAATGACAATATTTCATCAGACTTACCTTCCATTTACTGGCCATGTTCGAGTGATATCACTGACGTAACCAAAGTATTCACAGCCACCATCAAGAAGCACCATTTCACCATCCTGATGCAGGGGCGATGGAGGAAATACAAATAGTCATTACTCAACACAACACAAATCTTTTTCAGAAGTCATAATATGGATGTTGATTTGACATATCATTATAAGACATAACAACTTAAGCACATGCAGCAGTCGCTTTTACCTTAATAATTTGGTTGTTGTTTATGTAGTGAAGAGTATTGGCTCGATTTCCTCCAGCCACAACAGGGGGATAAGCCAGGAAGTTAGCACCATGGATTCGATTCTCAAAATCAAACTGGAATATGAGTTTATGATAAAAAAGCAAAACAATAACGCATATGACCTTCACTGTAAATAAACTGTATACATTTTTGAACATCTCATTTAGCAGATGTCAGTACTGTGTATAACGTGTTGCTTCTGTCAGCTCCTCTAATGAGGAATACCTCTGCATTCATTGAATAATCAATGCTACTTGTGTTAATGAGTCTGATCGATAAAAGATGATAGTGAGACAGTAAAGTGTGACACTGAGGTTTTCAGTTACCTTTGCAAAGAGCGCAGCTTCATCCACATCTCCTTGAGACAGAGCCATCGTTCTCCTAAACGCCTGAAAGACAAGTACTTGTGATGGAGCAGGTGCGATGTTCATCTATGTTCACAAGAGTCCCCAAGGGGCTTTTGCAGGTACTGTATTTTGGAGTAATAAACTATTTAAAACAAATTAAACACCAACTTGTGCTGTGATGCGACCTGCCTCCTGCATAAGTGCAACCTCTGCTGAGCTCTTGAGGGCCCTGAGAGAATGTATGAGGGGCTTGAGAGGCCGTGGCTTTGTCCCCACCTCCAACACAGGACTCACGTGAGCCTGATGGAGCTGTGGGTGGACTGGCTGAGAATGATCATACCAAAGCAAAGTGCCTGAAGAAGGAGCAGAGCAGATAGAGAACAGTTAATGGTGATGTCAGGGTTCTATATAGTTAATGGTCATATATCAGCTTTGTGTAGTGGGAATGCCTGACTGTCCACACATCTTAGCTGGATGCCCACTTGGACATGCATCCTCACCTTTAAGAGCCTTGAGCACCAGACCCAGGTCTTCAGTGCTATGAACTCTCTCTATGCCGGTCAAAGCAGCTGCCCCATCCTTCCCGGACCGGGGCCCGTCCCACAGCTCTCTCCCTGGGTCCCTGCGGGGGACAAACAAGATGGCCTGATCTGGTCGCCCTTTCCCATGAAGAACCAAGGCACTGTCAGGCTCCAGGAAGCCACTGAGATAGAGGAAATCCTGAGGAAAATTTGATTTTTATTATTTGGCAAAGCCTTACGATTATTACAAGGAACAGCCAAACTGACAACAAAGAAATAAGAAAGACGTTGCAAATTGGTTTACATCAGCATTGACAGCAATTTCCCCCCATACCTAAAATCTTCTTGACAAGATATTTCAACAGTTTGCTCCTCATTCATCCATTACTTATCATAAGTGGATTGCTGTTGTGTTCAAAAACTCCCAAAGGCACAAGAAAATGAAGCTGAAGATAAAATGCAACATGAAACCAAACATGTACCTGGTTCTGGTGGAACGGATAAGGGATGTCATTTGTCATGTAGCGGGTAGGATGGGACAAAACAATGACCACATGGGTGCTAGAGGAGGCAGAAGGTCCCAGCCTGTCTGCCTGAGCCTCGATGAGTGAGGCCAGGCGGTGTCTGCGGAGCTCGAATTCTGCCTGACTCAAACCAGGGGTCACCTCACCTGAGGAGCAGAGATCAGATATGTGGAGTTATGGTGTTAGAACCACCATGTGTTTGTACATCTCTACCAATAAACTTAGGCTCCAAGAGACCCGGTCACAATCTCTCCTGTTCCTGAGGATGGGTTTAATGGTTTTACTTAATGGCCAGAAAAGAGGCTGCCCTTTGACCTTTTGTATATAAAAAGGTCAACACTTCTTCATTTGATCCTTTATAGACATTAGTCCAAAAATATGCCACTATAAGTGTATTAACCCTTTTGTTATGTGTTTTGTGTGAGAATGACCTTTGACCTTTTAAATTAAATGAGTTCCTCCCTGCAAATAAGCACTTGTGCCATATTTAAATAAACTTTTGTAACATGTTTTAGAAATAAAGCACAAGAGAACAGAACAAATCAAAAACATTATTTCTCCATCTGTGGCAGTCACCAGTGAAGAACCATAACAACAAATGTTTCTTGATGTCACAACCCACAAAAGATGGATTTATTAAGTATAATACGTAAACTGCATGTGATTTATTACACTGTCTTCTATTACTTTGTGTTATGGGTGAGAACCTCCTGAGCCTGCCTGAGAGCATGAGTTCTAATTCCCACAATGCACCTGTTGATGCTAATGCAGGTTTTCCCTAAGCGTAAATGTTGTGGTTCGGCACACCACTGTGAACCATACTCACCATGTTTAATGAGGTGTGGGTGTGTGAAAGGGCTGGGCTGACCCAGATACCGAGAGGGAACCGTCTTTGGTTTCAAACTACCTGGTTTCAAAGAAACGTTCCTGGAGGAACACCAGCTACCAGGTCCTACAGACAGACACACAACACAGACAACAAGGGCTCTCACTTGTTCCCAATATCACTCTGTGGGATGACTGATGTTTGACTTAAATAAAAATAACAAAGTTCATTCTAATTAATTAGCGTGTTTTGATCTTATCCTCTTTTGACACCGGGAGTTGGTTCAATAAAACATGAAGCTGAGAGCTGTTTGGTTTAATCTTTTTACAAAACACAATGAAATTATAACCTTATTAATTAAGTAAGTATACTGACATGAAACAATTGACGGTACAACACCTAGAGCCAAGACATGACAACACATAACTAGACTGACCTCGGCTCCAGTGAGGCCGCGGCAGCAGCTTGTCAGCAAACCGGAGCAAGCTGCTGTTTGACGGCAACATTGCTGCAACTGGAGGACACCGAGCAGTCACCGCATGTCGTCCCGCTGTAAAACATACAAGTGTCAGTCAGTGAAGACCAAGGTCGTCAGCTGACACTGGATATTTACTGACACATACAGCTACATGCTGTTGTAACTTACCAACATGAAAACCTCGTAAAACAGATATATTTCCCTTTCGTTGACAGTCCACCTTCTTAGCTTAGTGTCTCCATGATAGTCGTCCGCGTTCATTCATGCTTATGGTTTTTTGTGCCCTGGGATTGGCTTCTCAGGCAGAGGCACTCAATCCCCTCCTGTACGACCATTAAAAAAAAATCTCAATGGTTTCTCATATTATTCCACCGAATAAAACATTCATAACAGCAAATTGTGAGCTGCTTCAATGAAACGGTTTTAAATGTAAAACTGCTTTAGTAAAATAATGACAATTCTGTTTTTTTAATTGGTAAAATGTCGCTGTCGTTTTACTTGATTGAAATCGACCACTATGATGCCATAATGATACAATACAGTTTTAACATTTTTATATGCTAAGTATGTTTTTCTTAAATAGTTAGGATACAATAGTCTCACGTCCTGACTTGTCCTGACCGCGCCTGACAGACAGACTCGGGGCAACAAATGCCCGTTAACTTCATTGGTATGTCCGACAATTTGCCTGAATGAAAACACAGAGCGACGCTGCAATCAGTGCAGTCGGGGTGGGTGATACCACAGAATTTGGTATCGATCCGATACCAAGTAAATACAGGGCCAGTATTGCCGGTACTTTTTTATTAAAAAAGTAGCTTTTCTAAAGTATCACAATATAAAAGTTGTGTACCTGATTACTTTTAGTTACTTTTGGATTACTTCGATACCAAACGTCATTTAACTAATTACGAACAATTCAGCTGTATTTATGAATTACAGCACAGGGTATAACAATAACTGTAATATTAATAACTGTAACAATCATTATTATTGTGATAGTTATTATTAGATGTGAAAAAAATCACCACCTGAAAGAGATCAGGTATCAGAGTATCAGGTGTTAACATGCTTCAGGTTACCTAAAAGTTATCTACAATTAATAACAATAATACCTAATTACTATTATTGTTGATGCATCAACAATAATAGTAACACATTATTATTATGTGTTCTGGTTTATCCATACAGGTGCATCTCAATAAATTAGAATAACATGATAAAGGACATTTTTCACATACACTGAGTAAATGTACTTGTCGTTATGTATGTGTGAGTTTAAAGAGCAAATTAGCAGATCTAATATATTCCAAAATGATGTATTCACATTTATAATGATTCTTATGATTTTAAAAACTGTACAAAGTCAGTAGATCAGTATTCTGACTTAACATAAAAAAGAAACATTTTTTTCTCTTTTACAGTCCCCCTTCACTTGGCCATATCTATCAGACTCTGCAAAGACGTGGGCACCCAAGTGTTCTCTCTCTGCATAAACACAACCCCTCTATGTATGTAGATGACAATCCACCCAAATGTGTACAGTTGTTTGCCTTTGTGCCGTTTGGCCACGAATGGCATTAAGACAATGCTGTTTTCCTCTGCCTTGGCCAGGATAAGATCTTTAAAGTTAGTTGGACTACTAGCACTGACAACCCTGTGAACCACACTCTCAGCGTCCCCGCACTCCGCAGTGCTTCATAATGGAAGTCCTTTCATCTCTCTGTCTGTGTAAGATATGTAACATTCTCTCTAGCACCAGGCTGCATACATCCACCTCTAGATACAATAAAGAAGCAAAGTAAATCAAACATTTTGAATAAATGTCTTTAAATCATGACTGTGTACTAACCCATACTAACCCATGCCTGATGACACTGCACGGTTCATAATATCTAAAGTTTCACTGAACCTCGCTTTTATGAATGGCTGTGCCAACAACACGTCACTGAACATACACTGAACATACACTGAACATAGTTTTCCATTCAAGGTACTATTTAGTGATCTCCTCATAGTTAGGACTGTTGCTCAACCGTGAACATAGCACCTGTAAAAAACAAGACACAATTAAGATTTAATCCAATTAAATGTGTTAAATAATCAGATGTGGCTATAAACCACTTTGGAAAGAAGTTCTTGTCTATCAGGGACATAGGGCTGATAGACAAGAACTCAGTGAATAGCTCCATCTGCTGCTGGTGAGGTTTGATAAGCAGCTCTTCCAAACACAAAGCTATGGTGGCAAAAAGAACATCAGACAGAGATGGGAAAACTGCGGAAAAAGTAGCAACCATTGATCCCTTGCCTTTACAAACCTTTGCCTCAATAGGGATTACAATACCTGCAGCAAAAAAGTGACATGCACAGCAGCTTTACTTTGTATATCATACACATTAACTTTGTCCTGTTGTCCTAAAAAACCTACAGTGTAACTGGATATCTTAATTATAACCCTATAGGATTGTTTACCTTGTGTATTCTTGCCCAAGCCTTTGCTCGTAACCCATTTTCTCCAGAAGCTTCTGTCCAATCACCTCGTGTGCTTCTCCCAGCTAGCAATGCCTGGTCCGGATTGTAACTTTGCCACCTGCAAACCTCTGTGATTGGTTCTTCTGGAAATTAGTGTGTCGACAATAATACACTTTGTGAAGTATTGATTTGTTTTATTTGTACATGACACTGCAACTGGGTTAAAAACACATTTAAATCTGTAATAAATAATTACAGAATTTACCATGTGCAGTTTCTCTGGGTGCAGTGCCGCGAGGAGGGGATGGTTCTGAAGCGACATTGTCATCAGAATCATTCCACTACGGCAGGGCCCGTTTAAAACGTATTAGAAACTGATACGTTTCCTGAGCACGGGGTAGTGGATATCGGGGTGAATCCACATTAGCTTATGTGGATTCTTTTCGGTCGTCAACTGTTATTTTACAACTTTGAGCTGAAACGTCCGAATCTGTGAATATATTTCTATCTTCACCCACGTGCTGTACACACGGACACGCTCCTTTGGTTTTGGGTGCAGGATATAAACATTGTTGTTGCAGCCACAACTTTAATTTTGTCTGGTTGTTTGTACAACCAAGAACCGCGCAGCAGGTATCCGAACTGCGCGAGGCTCACTGGACAATAAGGTGGATACTCTCGGACCACTTCCTGAAACACCGAGGCTAAAAACGTCACAAGTGACGTCATCCGCCTTTAAAGACGCAGGCCTCGTAACTCGTACAGGACTTGCTGAATTTCTCGACACAGAACGTCACATCACTAGTAAGCGAAATTGTGCGCTGAACGTGGGGAAGATAATTATCGATCTCACCAGGCAAGCGTCGCTCAATACCGACCGCAACATTTGTATCGATACATCGATACATACCTAGCAAAAAGTCACGAGCAGCTGTTTTTAGGTGTAAACGACAAACATCCTCTAATAGGTGCGTTTCTCTTCGAATACCTGAAATTTCTGGCTGCAACTGTGTAGTGTTTAGCTAATGTTGGTCCGTGTTGCAGCTAGCTAATGACAGGACGCTATCATGCGTCAAACACTCATCACGTCACCGACAGATTCATATTTCTAGAAACTTCTGGCTTGCGAACGTGTAAATATTCTTCAAGTTTTGTGATTATTTTAGCACATCGTGGTTTGTAGGTACAGTTGGGTTCATGTGAGGTGTGGAGTGATTCCAGTGAGGCTGTAGCTACCGTTCATTCAGTCTCTGCGTGTTAGCGTAGCTAGCTTATGGCTGCTGGCATTAACGTTAGCGGCCGAGCTCGTAAACAAGTCAGATTTAGCTAAGTTGTTTTGTTGTTTGTCTCTATGGTTTCCTCTGACGCTTTGTGTCGGACGTGACAGGACACTATGGACCCACGAAAAGTGTCAGAGCTGAAGGGCTTCGTGCAGTTGTGCCAGTCCAATCCTGCGATCCTGCACCTTCCAGAGATGAGCTTCTTCCGCACCTGGCTGGACAGGTCAGAGCACCCCGGGACATAGTTGTTGCTGGAACTTGTGAACATGTCACACAGGTGCTATTTATGGAAAAAAGATTAATAGAGTATTCATTTTGCAGCATGTGTAAAGTACTATAAGTGTTTGTCAGACGGCACACGTAACACGTGCCCTGTCCCCCGCCCATTTTATTTTGAAAATGAGGAATCTGTGTGTGTTTGTGCAAACTCATGTTGGGGTCAGTGGTTTGGTTTAGAGGTAGGTAGATGATAATTATGGTAAACCCCCAGAAAATGACTGCAAGTGGGGATTGCACCTTGATTTGATTATTAGAAACTGCATACAGATATACAGATATGCATTTTACAGATATGCAAACACACAGATGTGTGTGTGTGTGTGTGTGTGCGCGCGCGCGCACACTCTGGCACCTTTTCTGGTTTTACACATGACTAGTGTTCTGTGTGTCCAACTTGTCCTTATACAGATAGTTGTGTGGACTTGTTTCTATATTTGTCACAGATAAATGTCAGTCTTGACTATTCAGAAAATGTATCCTGGATTTTTTTCCTACAGCATGGATGCAAAAATCCCTCCCCTACCCAAGACAGAGGAATCATGCCAGGTGATCATTATTGTTTTAAGATGTAATATTATTAGTATGTTATGATGATTAATTTTTTTGCCTGAACGTTTTCATGTTTATCACTTAAAGCTGTGACTAAGCTCTTTTTGACTTGCAGGGTGGCTGTCCTTGTGGTCCTGCCCCAACATCAGCTGCACCTCCCGAGCCAGAGCCCGAGCCTCCTGTACCGTCTGAGAGTGAGGAGAGTGAAATAGGTTTGTCCAACTCAACCTGTATCACGGACTTACTCTAAATACAACTCAGGCTGCACTTAGTCCAACAGCGGTTTTCTCTATCTATGAACCTTAAGCAAACTGGTTCAGTAACCTATATATCTGTACATCCTTGACTTCCTTTGAAGAGTCGTGAAATTCTTTACTGTAAACGGCTGCTCTTTCAGAAATTGACAGAGAGGGAGTCATTGATCCAGACATGGATGAACCAGAGGAGATGGTGGAGTTTGAAAACATTGAGGTGAATTTTTTAGCACTTCTGTAATATCTAATTGCTTGTATAGTTCACTTTCTTCCCGTGCAAAAAAAAAACAAACTTGCAGTTTATTAAGGAAATTACAGGTCGGGAAAACATTGTAAGATTTAAGCATTAAGACGGGATTTGTTTAAATATCTGTGTCATTTCCTCAGGTCACAGATGAGATGATGGACCAGGCTAATGTCAAGAAGATAGAGGCCATTAATGCACTATTAGAAGGTAGGCCAAGGTTCTGTTTTGTAAACAGATGAAGTAGACTAATATGCAATTCACAAATACACATTTAATACATATTTTACTTTTGACAGGTGACCTGCAAACAGCCGTGGATCTTTTCACTGAGGCTATCAAGCTGAACCCCCGTGTAGCAATCATGTATGCCAAGAGGGCAAGGTGAGAGTCACTAGTGTTATTCATATAATTTTTTTCTGCAGATTGTTGCAATATGATTCAACCTTGGTACTGTGCAACTCCACGTAATAGTAGATAAGATACAACAACTTTGTTTGTAGCATTGAGACACATTCCCAGTGGTTCGTAAGTACTCTTTTGTTTTGAATGAGTGCAGTTGTTTGTGCTCTTTGTGTTAGTGTCTACATCCGGATGCAGAAACCAAATGCAGCTATAAGAGACTGTAACAAAGCCATCAGCATCAACCCAGACTCGGCACAGCCATACAAGTGGAGGGGGAAAGCTCACAGGTACATTTCTATTGAGAGATTTCACACTAGCTGCTTTCCAGAGTGTGAAGTGACAGACTTGGCAAAGAGGTTACATACACAACATAACCTAACCCTAAATGCAAACACTCCCAGCTGTAACATACCTCCTGTTTCCAACCACAAGGCCAGTGATAATATCCTGAATCAATGTTGCTCTAACCATTAACTGGGACATACAAATTTTAATTACATGATGTATTCTTATTATTAAGTAATTAATTTAATTGCAGAAAGTTAAACTGTGAGGAAAAAAATGTAACAGTCAAAGCTCATTTACATGAACATACTTGGGCAGGTTGTCCAGGTAACGGCTATGTGTGAGAAAATACTGCATTCATTCTCTGTGTGCCATCTGGTTGGTGATCTGATGGTAAGGGATATTTCTGTTTGTGTGTGTGTGTGTGTGTTTATGCATGTGTGTCCTGCTGCTGCAGGCTGCTGGGCCACTGGGAGGATGCAGCCAGAGACCTGGCCACAGCCTGTAAACTGGACTATGATGAGGACGCCAGTGCGATGCTGAAGGAGGTCCAGCCTAAGGTATAGTACCTATAAAGATCAGCCATTTTATAAATGAGTTTGTATAATCCAGGTAAGATATTCTAACGTGTGCAGACTCAGAATAGAGGGGTTAGTCCAAACGTGCATGATACAGAGAAACAGCTAACTGCGCCTAACTTTACGTTTGCACAGCATCATACTTGTTTGTCTTTTTCAGGCCAACAAGATCATGGAGCACAGACGCAAATATGAACGCAAGAGAGAAGAGCGGGAGATGAAGGTGAAACAGGAGCGGATGAAGAAAGCCAGAGAGGAGCATGCACGGGCTCAGAGGGTGAGTTGCTTTGGGGAAAACACGATAAATGGCCTTTCATAATACTGAAGATACCAAAGAGAAGCACAACTGACATTTGTTTAAAAAAAAGGGTCTTAAACAGGCACTTTATCATGTGCATGTTACTGTGCTAAAAGGCTAAGGCTAAAGGATATCAGATATCCACAGGAGCTGCCGAGAAACAGCATTGTCCATAGATTGCTTATTCTTAGCCATGTTTTTAAATGAAAGCTGAGACCTACAAAATAATGCTGAGTGAAGTATGTTCAACATTTTTGAACACAAATAGGACATGCGTTTCCAAGAAGGCTTTTTACTGCAACAGAATAATACGGCACACCTGAACATATTCAGAAATGTCTCCTATTCTTTTGTCTCTCTACAGGAGGAAGAAGCTAGACAGTGTGGAGCAGGATCCTTCCCTGGTAAGAGTCAGACCAAGCTGGTTCATGTCAAGATGGAATTAGTTACACTTGCCAAATATCATTAAGAGAGATGTAAATAAGGATAAATGCCCCATAGAAACATTATCTGTTGTGTATTTTAAGTAAATGAAACTTGCTGTTGTTTTGCAGGTGCTGCTGGATTTCCTGGTGGAATCCCTCCTGGCATGCCAGGTCTTGATCAACTCCTAACGGATCCCGAGTTGCTCAATGCCATGAAGGTGACTTAGTGCTTAATATTTTTTCTCTGCACACTGGACTGCGTTAATCTGAGCTTTTCAAAGCAGTCTCTGGAAATGTACTGTGTTAATAAAGGTGACCTTTCTGTATTAAACTCCAGGACCCAGAGGTGATGGCTGCCTTCCAGGATGTGGCACAGAACCCAGCCAACATCTCAAAGTACCAGAATAACCCCAAAATCATGGCACTAGTCACCAAGCTCAGTGCCAAATTCGGAGCTTCACCACAGCCGTAAAGAGGAAAAGAGCAAATTGGAGAGGAGAGTGAATATCTGGTGAAACGACATGGAGAGCCACAATGCTTTTCAACAATTATTTCACTGTGTGCTGATCAAACATGGGAATGGGTGACAGATTAATTAGTATGACGTTATGAAAGTTGAAGCTACTTTTAAATGTTTTGAATCAGCTCTTTAGCACTTAGCCATGTTTCAACAAAGCAACCGGATGGTTAGGAGTCAGCTCTGACACTTGAACAGCCCCTCTGACGCATCTCAGTTGGGACTTCACTTAACCACAGGTCGATGTTTCTTAACCTGCCTCTGGCTAAGATCAGCCGGAAGCTCCTGCTTTACGATGTTAGCTCACAAAATTTTTACAGACATTTAATACATGTTAATGGTTTAGCTGTTGGTCTCTCTTTCTCTGAACAGAGCCGAACTGTCACGCACGACTGTCGGCACTTTTTGTTAACAGATCTAATATTAATGCAAAAAAATGAGTTGTTATTGATGTTTGACCCAAATGAGAAAACAATTCACAAAATAAAAATCTCTTGCTGCAAAGTGACTGGACGCATCTTTCTAGTTCACTCTTCCTTTGTTTCCTTTATCTTGTCTACTTTAACCCAAGTGATTGCACAGAATGGCAAGATGCTATCACAGCTGAAGTTTACCTCTACTTCTGACACAAAGTTAGGTTTACTGAGATCCAAACAACTCATTGAGAGCAGTGGCTTGTGCGTGGATTAGTAGTCAAAAGTGTATTTACCATAAACTGATTGTTGACCCAATTTTCTGTCTCACATATCCTCATTAGAACTGACTGTTTCTTATGATAATGAAACTGGTTTTAACCAAATGGTCATTATTAAAACAAATCTGGAATATTTTCACAGGACACAAAAACAAATTGTGGTCGTCATTTTTCTCACACTTTTAAAGAGACTCAAGTTTAGAAGCTGAATTGCCAGATTTTAATAATGCAATTTTACACTCACTGGATCCAGATTAACAAATGAAGGATTTCTGCTTTTTCTGTTTATTAACAGAGGAAACCTCTGTTGGTCAGTCAAAGAAGTCCTAGAAAGACATGATAAAAGACTTTTACCTATTTCACCTCTTTCTGTTCTGTTCTTTAACTGTTCAGAAAGCACATTCCACAGCAGAAAAGACACTGTATTCTGACAACACTATTTATTCATGAACAAGGACACAGTCATAATAGAAAAAGTATTACAAGGGGGAGGGATCCGGAAGGAAGTAAGGGTGATGTTTCCTGATGCAAAGAAGGAGCGAACAATAATACAGCTAGTGTCCATATCTGTGAAAATGATAGATAGACAGACAGACAGACCGTGTTATCAATACAGTCTTTTGTAGTGTGGTTGCAACAAATGTGCAACCAAACTACATATGAATCTTAAATGAATGATACTCACTTCTGAAACTCCCACTCCCTGTTATCCAGAGGGCACACCTGTCTGGTTTTCAGCCAGCGAGAAATACAGTGAAAATGGAAAGCGTGCTGGAAAGACAGAGACAAACAAACAGGGTTAAAGAACACATGCAAATTATTTTAATTATAATTAATTCCTACCAGACCTGAACCAGAATTAAAGTGTTTGGCAATCCTACTGATGTATGATGAGACAATATTGATTATCATGTATTAAACTAGTATTAGACATGTAAGAGGCAAATTTGGAAACTTACATTGCACACACCCCAGGCTACAGTGCATTCCTCAGAGGTTGCCGAGGCTTGGTTGGCCTGACACTCAATACCTGGTGGAGGAACGGAGACCAGTGATGATTGTCACTCAGAGATAAACAACTTTACATCTCACTATTCACTGTTTACAGTCCAACATGTGTCAGATGTGTGTTGGTTAAAAGTGAACTTACAGAGATCCATGATGTGGTTGCGACAGATAGCACAGTTATCCACAACAATGTCCCAGGCCCATAGTGCCACAGCATTCCACTGGGAGGAAACCAGAAAAAAACATGTTCGTGTTATACTTAAGATAAAAAATTATTACGACATGCTTTTGTTCTATTTCAGACGCATAGGAAAAATTATGGAAACAAGATATTATCCAGAAGCTCACAATCTGTCAATAATATAATGGTTTGATTCAGGAGTTATAAACAAAGAATTAAGTATTAAAGTTGATTCTTATAGTTATGGATGGGTGTTTGTCTGTTGTAGTATTTTTTGTGTTCCCATCGTTTGTAAACAAAGTTCAATCGTACATTGTAGTTTTCTGAACGAAGACCGATGTTATTATTATTAATTAATTCTAAATTTAAAACACAGCAGTATGGTGGAACTGCTCAAGTTAATTCGCGTTGATATCATTAGTTTAAGGGTTTAACGATAGCATTCAGATTTTTTTTCTTTTCTTACACCAATATAATGGACTATGGTCTCCGCTAAACCATGATAGGTTTTTAAAGGTTTAGCTATCCCCCACAAGTGCTCATTCATGCCCTGTTTGAATCAGGCTAACAGCTAGTCACTTAGCAGTTGCAATAAACTTAGCTTTATCGTGCTATATTAGCGGTCATTTGGCGCGGCTGACAAAATAAACACAATATTCACATCACAAAACAGAAAAGCACTACCACACCTTCTTGACTTCAAATCTTTTTTTGCTGGCTCCGCTGTTTGTGCCGCTCGGCGTATCTACATCCATAGCTGCTGCCATCTTGAGCATTAACTGCAGTTTAGTACAATGAAGTAACCCGGAAGAAACACAACAACTTCCGTTGGCCGAGCGCATTCCTGAGACCCAAGCAACTATTGAGAGCAGTGTATTAAAGTGTATTTACCATTAACTGATTGTTGACCCAATTTTCTGTCTCACATATCCTCATTAGAACTGACTGTTTCTTATGATAATGAAACTGCTTTTAACCAAATGGTCATTATTAAAACAAATCTGGAATATTTTCACAGGACACAAAAACAAATTGTGGTAGTCATTTTTCTCACACTTTTAAAGAGACTCAAATTCAGAAGCTGAATTGCCAGATTTTAATAATGCAATTTCACACTCACGGGATCCAGATTAACAAATGAAGGATTTCTGCTTTTTCTGTTTATTAACAGAGGAAACCTCTGTTGGTCAGTCAAAGAAGTCCTAGAAAGACATGATAAAAAATCCCACTGTTTATCATATGTTTCATCAACTCCTCACACTTTAAAAGCTTTCTTAGGAGGAAATTAATGAAATATATGCTTAAAAAAAGAAATATTAGTCATCCAAATAGAGCAAATACATAATGAAAATATGATAAACCTGGGAACCTTCTTGCTATGAGGCACAAGTGCTAACCACTGTGCCACCGTGTTGTAATACAGCTAATGTCCATACCTGTGAAAAGGATGGATGGGTGGATGGATGGATGGGTGGATGGATGGATGGACAGATAGATAGCTTTATTGTCATTGATAGCAGAGCAACATTGAAATTAAGAGTGCTACTCTTTCATGTGCATTAAATCATATAGTCACACGCATACCCCCCGGCCTCCCACCCAACCCAACCTCTTTATAAATACATTGCTAAAAAAGATAAAATAAGTGCAATTAAATCTTAACAAAGTGCATACTGGTGGCAGCGGCCTTATAAATTAAAAAGATTTAAATCATTTATTTCATTGAGTTAGCAGTAGCTTAATGGTATTAATTCAGGACATTGTTGTCTGTTATTAGAATGCTCATTTACTGCCCTGATGGCTCTGGGAAAGAAACAATCCCTGAGTCTGGAGGTGTGAGTTCTGACTGATCTATATCTCCTGCCTGATGGCAGCATTTGAAAGAGGCTGTGACCCGGATATGTACAGTCATTTATGATGCTTTTTGCTCTGCTAATTTAGTGGGTCAATGTGATGTCATCTAGGGGTGGCAACAAATGCAACAAATGCTCTTTTCTGCAGAATGGATCACACACTGCTGGGACTTTTTGTCTGCTGCTTAGCACCTTGCGTACCACACTGACAGGCGGTATGTCAGGATGCTCTCTACTGCAGATCGGTAGAAGGACACAGTAGCGTCTTCGCCAGGTTGTTCCTCTTTAGCAGTCTCAGGAACTACAGATGCTGCTGGGCCTTCTTGATGACTTTAGTGGTGTTGGCAATCAGGATAGATCATTTGTGATGTGAAACCCCCCAGGTACTTCAGAATGTGGACCCTCTCTACTCTCTAAAACAGCTAGTGTCCATATCTGTGAAAAAGATAGATAGATAGATAGATAGATAGATAGATAGATAGATAGATAGATAGATAGATAGATAGATAGATAGACCGTGTTATCAATACAGTTTTTTGTAGTGTGGTTGCAACAAATGTGCAACCAAACTACATATGAATCTTAAATTAATGATACTCACTTCTGAAACTCCCACTCCCTGTTATCCAGAGGGCACACCTGTCTGGTTTTCAGCCAGCGAGAAATACAGTGAAAATGGAAAGCGTGCTGGAAAGACAGAGACAAACAAACAGGGTTAAAGAACACATGCAAATTATTTTAATTATAATTAATTCCTACCAGACCTGAACCAGAACTAAAGTGTTTGGCAATCCTACTGATGTATGATGAGACAATATTGATTATCATGTATTAAACTTACATTGCACACACCCCAGGCTACAGTGCATTCCTCAGAGGTTGCCGAGGCTTGGTTGGCCTGACACTCAATACCTGGTGGAGGAACGGAGACCAGTGATGATTGTCACTCAGAGCTAAACAACTTTACATCTCACGGGTCACTATTTACAGTCCAACATGTGTCAGATGTGTGTTGGATACAAGTGAACTTACAGAGATCCATGATGTGGTTGCGACAGATAGCAGCATTCCTCAGAGGTTGCCGAGGCTTGGTTGGCCTGACACTCAATACCTGGTGGAGGAACGGAGACCAGTGATGATTGTCACTCAGAGATAAACAACTTTACATCTCACTGGTCACTATTTACAGTCCAACATGTGTCAGATGTGTGTTGGATAAAAGTGAACTTACAGAGATCCATGATGTGGTTGCGACAGATAGCACAGTTATCCACAACAATGTCCCAGGCCCATAGTGCCACAGCATTCCACTGGTGGGAAACAAACATGTTAGTTTTATACTTCAGATAAAACATTATTACGACATGCTTTTGTTCTATTTCGCATAGGAAACATTATGGAAACAAGATATTTCCAGCAGCCCACAATCGGTCAATAATATAATGGTTTGATTCAGAATTTATCAACAAATAATGAGGTATTAACGTTTGAAAAAGTTGATTCTCATAGTTAGAGATGGGTGTTTGTTGTAGTATTTTTGTGTTGCCATCGTTTGTAAACAAGGTTCAATCGTACCTTGAATTTAGTGGAACGGAGGCCGATGTGTAACGTACGTTACAGGTTTAAACTCTGTATATGAGCTGTGGATGACGAAATTGCAGTCTGGTGAAGCTGGTCAAGCTAATTCGCGTTGATATCTTTAGTTTGAGTGTTTAACGTCAGAATTCAGATTGTTTTTCTCTTTTATTCCACCAGTACAATGGTTTGAATCAGCCTAACAGCTAGTCACTTAGCAGTAGCAATAAAGGCTAGCTTTAACGTGCTATGTTAGCTGTCATTTGGCACCGCTGACAGAATCAACACAATATTCACACCACAAAACAGCAAAGCTCTACCACACCTTCTTGACTTCAAATCTTTTGTTGCTGGCTCCGCTGTTTGTGCCGCTTGACGTATCTACATCCATAGCTGCTGCCATCTTGAACGTGAATAGTAGCTTCGTACAACGCAGAAGTAACCCAGAAGAAAAACACAACAACTTCCGCTGGCGCATTAGCGAATTAGTCATGGATCGTTGTCCTCTGTGTAAGTGGCTTGACATCATACGTCAACATTAAACATTAAAGAGACACTAAAGCCACATTAGGAATTTTGTCAAAATGTGAAATGAATACAAAATCTTAAATTAATGATCCTCACTTCTGAAACCCACACTCCATATTATCAAGAGGGCACACATGTCTGGTTTTCATACAGTGGAAGAGGAAAGCATGCTGGCTCAGCTGTATCTACACTCGTAGCTGCCACCATCTTGAACGTTAATTGCAGTTTAGTACAACTACGAAGTAACCAGGAAGAAACACAACTTCCGTTGGCTGTATTAGTGCATTTGTCACGGGTCGTTGTCCTCCGTGTACTTACAATCTTCACAGAGGTGAGATAATAATCAATTCGTTAAAAAAAAAAACAGTATGATCAACCGTTCCATTTGCACGATGTGTAAAGAAAAGTTAGGTTCCACCGAGATTTGAACTCGGATCGCTGGATTCAGAGTCCAGAGTGCTAACCATTACACCATGGAACCACCATGTCAGTCAATGGAAAAATACATGTATATATACCTAGCCGTGTATTATCAATGTGAATGTATATAGGTCGAAGGTTGAAATATGGAATCTCTTTCAGGATTGTGAAGGAAATCGTCTGGATACTTCTGCTCCTTTCTTTTTACTTGTTTTTTTTTTTGCATTGTATTTATTATTTTCCCATAGCAAAGAGTGCAACTAAATGTCACACAGCTGCAACCAGAAGAGCTTTAATTTAAAAAGGCCTTTTAATACTTTTGACAATAACAATAACACAACACCTACGCTACAGCAAAAGCTCAGTTGTCATATTCTTTTATTTTGGTGCCTTCTTGCTCTTTGCCACTTTTGTTGACGTGGTTTTCCTCTGCGGCTGCTTCTTGGTTGGTCTGGACTGTTTAGCTTTGGGCTTTGCCGGTTTCTCTTTGTTTCCCACAGCCTTCAAGACCCTGGGTTTGGGTCCCTTCACTCTTGGGGGTGATTTGGGGTCCACAGCATGCTCCTGTTTTGGTGAAGTGACACTCTCTGGGCATGATGTGAAGACCTTGACCTCCCTGACCTTTTGACCCCTGAGCTCAGGAGGGTGACCACAGGTGGCACTCACCTCCAAACTCACATTCTCAACCCACCTGTAGCACAGATACAAAGAGACGGGTTGTAATATGATTATCAAAATTTGATATACCTTTAATAAGAGTTTACCAAGGTCAACTTTCCCATTAGTGGCAACCTCCTACAGTTTAAATCTGCTGCTCCAGAGCACTTCAGAACACAGTCAGCAGTGATGCAGAAGTGAACGATCTGTTTACCTGTTACTAAACAGTTGGTTAACTTACTTTGTGTTGTGATTTGCAAAACACTGAATCGTTTCAAACTGACCTGCGTAGGGGCATCTGACTGCAGTCACACAGCAGAGGGTTGTCCTGCAGGTCCACTACCTCCAGGCCAATGAGTGGGTTCAGGTCAGGAAGCTCCTCCAGCTGGTTTCCTCTCAGGGTCAGAGCCCTCAGCCCCGGGCTGAGACCTGCCAGAGCGTCCCTGGACATCTGGACAGGAGAAGAATATAAAGAGCTGATCAGCATTCAGTCTGGATATGGCCTCAGTGTTGTGCCTAACAATAAATCTTGCACTTAATAACATATATCATGCGCCATAATTCCATCACAAACTCTACATATTTTATATAGTAACTGTTTTAATAATAACTCACTTATTGCTCTTGTGCTGAAGTTCCTGTCTGGTACTTACAGAATTGAATTCAAATGTATTTGCTTTTTTCCCTCACTATTAGGTCCTAGCCTGGTTATAACACTTAAAAAGTACGTTCCTGCAGTAATAACATAATATAGGAAAGAAAAACAAAAGACAGTGTATTCAGAATTCGAGAGGTGACATAAGACATAAACATGATGCAAAGGTCACGTGGGATATAATATTATGCTCTCCTGTACCTTCTCCATGCCCATGTGATCCATGTAAAGCCTCTTCAGACTCTGGGATATAGACTGAAATGCGTTTGGTCCAACCCAGCGAATTGAGTTGCGAGACAGGTTGAGCTCCTCCAGATTAGGGACCTCAGACAGAGCGTGAATCGGCAGCTCTTTCAGCTGATTTGAATCCAGGTGAAGTGTACTAAGGAAAGCAGAGTCCAGAGCACCCTTGGCAACGGCAGTAAGAGTGTTATTGCTTAAGTAAAGTTCCCTCAGTTTAGGGGTTACAGAGGACAACAAACCAGTAGGCTCCAGTTTGGAGATGGCATTTCTCTCCAGGTGTAGCACAAACAGACTTGGTAAATGTGCCAGAGCTACCAGAGACACACAAACAGAAACAAATATCCATGTTTTAGCTTCCTGTGGTTAATGCACATGCATGGAAATTTGATGTGAGTGAACACTGACCTGTACCAGGGAACTGTGTCAGCCGGTTCCCCTCCAGGTGAAGGTAAGTTAGCTCCGGGGTCCCAGCGAAGGCTCCAGGGTCCAGTGATGTGAGGTCATTGTCAGCAAGATACAAATAAAACAGGCGTTTCATCCCACGAAAGGCACCACTTTCGATTTCATGGATCTTGCAGAACTCCAGGTGAAGGGAAATAACCTGGCTGGAGCCTGGGAAGCTGTTGGCAGGAAGGTAGTGGAAGTGGTTGCTGCGGAGGTCAAGCAGCTGGGTCTCGGCAGGGAAGCCTCGTGGGACTTTGGTGTGACCCCTGTCCTCACATGTGGCATGTTGTGCTTCAGTCTGAGGAGGGTGAGATTAGTAACAACAAAAAATTTGACGACTGTTGACAATTTTCGCAAATACAACACGCTTGTTTGTAAATATCTGCACTTACGTCACAGTCACAATGAAGTGGACATTTGACCGTCGGCTTGGGCTTGACAGTGGGTGGAGAGCTTCCTGTGCTCTCACTGTCCCTCTCAAACTCATCTGTCAGCATCTCCCCCCTGCTGCGGCACCGCAGATCTAGAGGAGCCACCGCCTGCAGCAGCTCGTCTGAGAGGTGAGGGGGCCCAGCACAGGCTCCCAGCAGCTTCACACCACCAGCACTCGCCCACTGCCTCAGGGGCCGCATGTAGCAGTTACAGTAGATCGGGTTGCCTTTAAGAAATGTGAAGATCAGCATGTAATAAAGATTAACCCTACTAAAAAACATATATTTGCTTACTAATTAATGTTGGGATGTGATAAAAATATGCATCAATGAAAAATGTCCAAACACAGTTATACCGGTCAGGTTGAGGCTGGTCAGCTCCTTGGGGCCCGAGAGAGGCTCCAAGTAACGAAGTTGATTGTGGCTGAGGTCTAAGTGGGAGAGGAGTGGCGCACGGGACAAAGCCTGGTCTGACAGGTCCTGAAGGGACATATGGTCCAGGTAGAGGTGTGTGAGCTTCGCCATGGAGACAGTTTCTTCCCCGAGGTAGGTCATGGGGTTGTGGCTCATGTCCAGACGTGTGAGCTCACCGAGTCTTTACAGAGAGAAGAGTGAAAAGTAAGAACCTGACATTGCTGCTGGATACTTCATTAGGTACCATATATTTTTTTTTCATCATCTCCCAAATGGAGTTATTGTTAAATTTGCTGTTACTGTCATGCATTTGTTCCGACTGTGACGGCGCTAACAAATCTTGAATATTTAATTTAAGTTTGTGTGTATAATCGTGATAATAATCCCTCTGATTGTCCCACCTGGTCATGGTCTGAGTGGGGAAGAACTGCAGCTCATTGTGGTCCAGGCTCAGGCGGGTGAGTGTGAACAGGCCAGCGAACGCCTCAGGGGCCAAGTTGTTCAGGGAGTTCTGATTAAGACGCAGCCACTTGATGTTGTGCAGCCCCTGGAGGAGCAGTCAGACCACTGTGGGATCACGTTGCTGTGTCTAATGATCAGCTGCAGAGCATGTACACAGTATGGCCCTGTGGCAGCTTCTTGCAACATACCAGTGTGTGTGTGATTGTGTATATGTGTGTGTCTGCAGGTACCTGGAAGGCCATGTTGGGGATGTAAACCAGCTGGTTGTGGGTGAGAGCAAGCATGTTGAGGAAGCCGAGCTGTGTGAAGGCTCCAGGCTGGATCTCCTCGATACGGTTGTGGTCCAGATGCAGCTCCTTCAGGGAGGAGAGGCCATCAAAGGACTCCTACAAGAGAGAGAGCGAGAAGAACAGGTTCTGGAAGCAGGAGATGGGGACTTTTTTTTGTCGCTGTTTCAGTTTTGGCTTCTCCTCTCACCTGGTAAAGGATGTCGATTTTATTATAGGCCAGATTTAGGGAGACCACGCGGCCGAGGGTCCTGAAAGCCCCCTCCTTCACCTTGACGATGTTGCAGCGCTGCAGGTTGAGGTGGGTGAGGTAGGGCGCGAGTACAAACGCCCCCCTGGGCAGAACCTGCAGGTTGTTATTCCTCAGGTCGAGTTTCACTGTAATCTGTGACGTACACACAACATATTGTATCTTAGACATGTTTAATAATGTATGTGGTGCCTATGTTCACGCAGCTCTGAGGCAACATGAACGACAGATTAGAAACAGCCACAGCTTTGGTTTACTCTTCCGGCTGTGTGAAGTGAAAAGGAGGCTCCACTCTTTGCATTTGAATTCCTCACCTCATCAATAGTTGGGGGAACTGACGTTAGGTTCTTGCCGACGCAGGCGACTGTGAGTTTGGTGCTGTCGCAGCTGCACACTCGGGGACATTTTCCTGCTTCAGTGGACAAACTGTGTAGAATCAGCACCAAGACCACTGCAGGGAAGAAATGCATCTGTGACAGCAAAACAGACATTAGACGTATAATGTTACCAAGTCAAAGCTGCTGGGAAAACAGAGTACAAGTCAGGCCTTGATACAGAGCACAATGATTAATGGACTGTACAAACCATAGTTTGTTATATTTTGCTTTTGTTGTAATCACATATACTCATTTTCTTCCATTGCAGCTCACTGGCTTTAATTGAACAGTTTATTTTTAAAAACATTATTGAATTCCAAAATTAAAAATGTAAAATACTGTAACTATTTAATATCTCAAATCTGCACTTAGCCAGAAGCAACAACTCAACACACGAACATAATCTCAAGACAGAAACATTAAACCACACACAGACACACACAGGAATCTCTTACCTTCAGACAGTATGTCACAGCTGGATTCCTGGATGAATTAAATATGGATTTTCTGTGAATCTGCCACTTTATGCTTCAGTTATCTGCTCATGACCGACTTCACATCCAGCACTGGGTTCCTGCAGGCTTACAAACAGTGCTATGAAAAATTCTTTCAGTCTGACCCCAGCTCCTGTGCCCCCTCCCTGCAAATTAACACCTTGGCTTCACATTTTCTGTCCGTTAGAGGCTGAGCCACTATACTGCCACAATACTGCGCTGGTTAATTTAACAGGCCAAGTGACTGGCCTCCTTTTGTACTACAGGGTTCATTTACTTCCAATACAGTAACACTTAAAAGTTTGTTTGTATTTCAGAATAAAAAAAAATGTAAGTATGCTCTCAATAATGCCAAGACTGAGACTCAAACCACATTTATTTTTTTAAACAAATCCCAACACTGCACCTTGTGCCATTGACCTAAACCCTTTAGTTTTAATGGACTTTGAAGTCTTAATTTTGATATTTAACATTCAATACATATTTAATAATTTCATGAAATTATATAAAACAGTCAATGATCTGAATCCTAATCAATATTTTCAGAACTTTTCTTGTTAAATCTATGCTTCAATCACGTTTCACAAAACCCGAAACCCAGATCTTGAGGTATGTGGAGAGTAATGTATACAAGTATGAAGACAAAGTTGTCAGTGCTGTTCTGTGGTTCCATAAGTGTACTTCCACACCATGGGAGAATAATCTATTTTAAAACACAAAGCAGGTCCAGTAAGTCCAGTGCAGGGAAGAGGGTGATGCTGAAGGACAGCGGTGACACAGGGAAGAGCAGCTGAGTGGAGTCTTGACACACGCTGCTCTGATTCATTTGTTTTAAATTGGGGTCTATCAGTCAAAGTTCAGTCTGTGTGTGTGTGTGTGTGTGTGTGTGTGCGTCCACAGTCCTCAGCTCTCAGACTTGACTCTCTGCAGTGTAGATTGAAGGTGGGTTCTTGCGCTGACACATGACTCCAATGCCTTGGTGTTTCTGTAAATGATAAACACACAGAGAGAATTATGTCTTTACAAACATTCTCTAATTATATGAACAAATACATTTTAATTCACAAATTTGTATTTATTTATAATTGGCAAGTCTGGTAAGATTATGCTATTTCTTTGGACTACAGTGCGGCAAACGCTCCCATCACTGCTTCAAGTTCCTGTTTAGTGAAACCCAAACATGTTCTTCTGCAAATGCTTCCTTTTTGAGATGCTCAACTGCTGAACTGTTTGAGGAAAAATACCTTTGAACCAAAATAAGTACTGACCATACTCATTTGTCAAAAAAAAAAAAAATCAGCAAAATAAGACATGGTAAAGTTTTGCTTCTCAACAGTCGATCTGTTTTAAATACTGCATAGAGTAATAGAAGAAGCAGCCACAGTAAGCTGCAGGATGCAGTGCAGCAGGTGACAGATTGAATACTTAACCAGACTGACCTCCTTGGAAAGTGAAATCGTATCTTTGCAGCGTAAACATTTGCCAATTTAAACGGCAGGCAAGTTATCAAAATATTTAAATAAAAAAACATTGCACCACAAAAAAAAAATGCAACCACTTGTGAGTCCACCACCGACACCGTGTGCAGAAACATTCAATGTATGTGCACTGGTCCCAAAGATGGGATAGGAATCCTGT